>JAAEAF010001248.1:0-60094 GCA_011037195.1 Triatoma infestans | reverse complement strand
GGCAACGGGGGGATAAAAGCCATATAGGCTTAGGTCCCATGCCGCCAGGCACCCGGTTTAATAATAATAATCTATGTCGGAGGCTGGCTGTTCACGATGGAAGAAAGTCGTATTACATGATTTAACTGGAAACTGTCAGTGTCGTCTTATTACTCCATGCTTCTCCCCAATTATAATGAATTTTAAATAAATAATACATTATTTTATTTAATAAAATTTTACAAAAAGTTTGTGAATTTTGTCAGCTTAATAAAAGACATTTTATGAATAGCGGCTTTTTTAGTGCCATTACTTCTCACAGATTTATAGAATAACCAAAGCGTAAATATCTGTCAGATACAAAAGAGAGAAAGCGAGTAGATTTATTCAAAATGAAATTTTCTTTGAACTGAAATCTAATCAGAGATAGCTGGCAAATAATTTTAAAACAGGTATTTTTAATTTTTGTAACAAATTCTATTGCTTTTTTTTTTTGCAGAGTTTCAAAATAAAAAAGGTTGTCCAGTATTGGTTTTGCGAATTCATTTTATAATACAATATAATTTAGAATTCTTTTGTAACATAATAATTTATTAAAATGTTATATAATGCCATTATTGTATAGTTTGCACTACAGCAAAGATAATTTTAACAATTATTTTGATAAAATAAAGGTTTTTTTTATATTTTTTTAAAATTAAGAAAACAAATCAAGATTTTGAATTCTACATATAATTTACATACCATTTATGCGGTTTATTGAAATGTGGTGAAGCCTGTTATCTTTTTAATAATTGTCTCATCAATAATAAATTAAGGATAATCGCCCCCCCCCCACACCCAAAAAAAAACCTTTAATACTTTATAATAGCAAAAAATAATTAATTAATTCCTCAATACAAATTGCGTCTGAGATTTCAGATGATATGGATAATTTTCATTTCGATTGTTATGTTTTTCAAGTTCTTTAGACAAATGTTTCTAATTTAGAATCCTCCACTGAACTGGAAATGGAGAATCTGTTTTCAAATGTGGATATTAATAAATTAAATTTGATATTCTTTTATGTTCACCGATTTTAAAAATTTAAAAAATTATAATAAATTGTTAAAATTAAATTCACATTTAATGAGAGTAGTTTGGCGCTCATAGAAAATAAATAAATAAAAACACCCTAGTAATAATAAAAATAAATACAGCTTTACAAAATAAAATGTAGTTACAAAAAAATAATAAAAGATTGGCACCCGGTATTTTATCCGTCGTAGCATGCATATTAGTTTTGTTCCTGACCGGTTTCGGATTTTCAACCATCGTCAGAGCAAATTCACCAAGTTCGTGTAGAGAGTTCACTTCAAGAAATGTTTCTGTGGACTCACTCTTGTTGGTTGTATATATGTCATATATATATGTCATTGACATTATATACAACCAACAAGTGTGAGTCTACAGAAACATTTCGTTGAAGCGAACTCTCTACACGAACTTGGTGAATTTGCTCTGACGATGGTTGAAAATCGAAACCGGTCAGGAACAAAACTAATATGCATGCTATGACGGATAAAATACCGGATATTATCCAGCATTGCGGGCCCACCCACATTTTCAATAAAAGAATGGCTTAGAACAACAGTATTTCAATAATTATATTACTACAAATGTCATATTAGAGATACATTGTAATAAGGGAGACGAAAATTAGAGTTTATAAGCCTTTAATACGCCCAGTTTTAACATAAGGTTCCGAAACGTGGTTCACAACTAAGACAGATGATACAAGCCACCTAATCTTTGAAAAGAGTACGCATTGGACGGGAATGGAAGTATCGAACGAATCAATAATTGTATGCGCTATTGAAAGAAATAATTTGGTCAAATTTATAAAGTTAGCTAGATTTCGATGGGTTGGGATGTTTGGTGAGGACAAGGGATCAGGGAATTCCAGTAATGGTGACGATCGAGCGAATCCCCAAGCTGCGATGGTTTGACGGTGTTGCTAGTGGTGCCAGGGTTGCGCTAAATATTTTCCATTGGAAAGAATAGGCAGCGGCTCAGGAAAGAACTGACGGGCGGAAACTGATCTAGGAGGCCAGGCTGAGTCAGGGTTCAGGGTAGTGCCGCTGAATGATGACTATGATGTGATGATGCATATACATGCTAGTTTTGTTACTATAAGTGTATTTTTTGTTTTGTTTTTTAAGATGCGTCAACATCGGTAGTCATTGGCGCCTGGAGCCAAATCAGTGCTCTGCCGGCCTCCGAGCAGTGTTCTCTTCTTACAGACAACCATTATCCATCACCGGATAGTGGGCAGTATAGACTCCTTTGAAATCTAAAAAACACGTTGGACTCGAACCCGGCACCTCTGCGTGGAGTTAGAGCCCTACCATTCAGCTACTCCCACTCTTACACTCTATTTATTACTATTTTAAATACAAAATTACAATTTCCTGTAATGAATGTCGTCTTTAAATACAGAAAATTAAATAAAAAATTGAGAAAACTGCTCAGTAAATAACTTGAATTAGTTTTAATTTTAATCATATTGCCCACATCGTATGTACTTGAATAAAATATTTCTAATTTTATTTTGTGTATGTAAGAGAGATTTACAAGAATTTACTAGACCTAGATTTTAGACACGAATTCTCTTTCTGGTTGCCTCTCTAAGTAGATGTCTAATTAATTGCTTACTCTTTGCAAATGCCTAAATGAAAATGGAATGACATAGATCCTCGTTAGCAAAAGCTCTTTAGATTTGCATATGTTATGGTTGGTAAAGGAATATTCACACAGCTGGCTTTCACAGCTAAAATAATAATAAAATGATTAATTAAAGAAGATAAAATTATGCATAGGGAATTGTTGTAGAATGTGTTTTGTTTCAAAGAAATTATATTATCTTTATTTAAATATATGGTTGTTGAAGGATAGTGTATTCAAATGGCGAGCACATGTCAAAATAAACAAGGCCTCTCTGTTAGCAAGGTTCACCTCGGATAACTCACAATGAGTTCTCCAGCGTGTGGCCAGGTCTGTGTAAGCAGGACAATGTATCAAAAGGCTAACAGATCACTTTAGACAAACCCATCCATTACTCTACACTTGTCTTTTTTCCACTGAACTTTTTTACATTACCTTTCCATGCTTCAGTGAACAGTTTTTCTAACATTTATCTCTATCTCTCGTTTAGTCAATGTTATATTTAGTCTTTGTATTCCTCCAAAGCTCTAAAATTTGGTCAGATTTATGCTAATTATTTCAAGATATTTAGGAACAAAAGGCTTTAAACTTTTCGAAATTATGAATGCCAATGGTTTTGTCAAATTGTCCAAAGTCTCTGAACCAAAAAATGGAGATCTTTTGTACATGTCTTCATTTTCCTTGTCTTCAGCCAGCAAAATAAGACATTCCTTAATTGTTACGTATTCCTGGTGTTTAAGGGGAGTTTTTACAAAAAAATGCAACGGAATACGTAACTGGGGTCGATTAAATAAATCAATAAAAGAGACAGTGACGTTATTTAGAATTTTTGTCACACAGAGCACTGTTGTAGCGTTCTAGCTGAGGTACAGGGCCCCAGTAGCCATTATTAAGTTAAGTTCCGTTCTAATGGTCGATCAGAAGTGACGCTATCGCCCAGACCGCATTTTTTCTTACTCTTATCGCTTTATATTTCTAAAGTTCTATTTTTATATTTCTGAATTATATTCTAAATCATTTTGTGTTAAAGTGTATTCACTGTGGTTTGCACAATTACATACCAAACGTATTATTCAAGTGTAGTTCACGTATTATGTTTGTGGCGTCTCTTAACTTGCAGCATCATACTTCTCTTTTACGCCATACAGTTTCAGCCTCACACTTCTAGCAGTCTGGTGATCAGTTATCTTACAGGATTAACACTCATAACGAGCTTATTCAGCAGTGGTGATACCAGGATTCACCAATTTAGATAGCGTCAATCGTTGGCGGATGCAAGTGGCTTATATTAACTTATTTCTAATATTTCTGAGTAAGATATTTATCCTATTTTTCCTCTCCTTTATATCTTTACTCTTATTTCATAGTTAGTATAAGCTGGCAGATGCCATTTACGCGATAATTGAAATCGCACTGAAGGTAACGTACTGTATTATTTCTTCTTTATTCGTACCTTCAGTTTCAGTTTAATATTCAGTGCATGATTAACCTTTTGTTGTGGTGGTTGGTTCCGCAGAGCTGGAAAGCATCAGAGACATTTTCCGTGGTAGCCTGCTTCATTTTGTGGTCATCGACCGGTTTCGGGCGTTCGCCCATCTTCAGGATGCGTTCTTCAGACAGTGTGCCAACACAGACTCGTACAGAGACTTAGTTCACACTAACTGAGGTGTATTCTTAAATACTAAACTCTTAAACTAGGTAAAGGGATGTGGCCAGATGGGTGGGAAAACACGTGTTTGGGTTGTTAAAGGGCAAATTCTTTTCTTACAGTGGACGCGGGGGTCTAATCTTTAAACTCTGTTGTTGGAGGGAGACTTATTTCACAATTAACTAACCAAAATATTAAGAATATACAAAAAATAAAAAATAAGATACACAAAATAAATCTAAATAAAATTAAACAACGATTAAACTAACATTTTAAAATTCATTCATTCGTTTAAAACTGAACGATTTTTTATATAATTAAGTTAAGTTTTCCAGTTCCAAAGAATTAAGAAACTCCAGTCACTCTTTCACTTTTTCACGCAGCCCTCACATCCTCGCAAGCATGTATACCTAATTATGTTTTCTTATATAATTAAGTTTTTTATTATGCATCCCACAAACCATGTCACATCATCACTCACATACATCATCCAAATACGCACTTTTTTTTTTTTTTTTTAAATATATATATATCTAAACTAGTAAAGTTATATGTACATAGTAGATTTAAAACTAAACCTAACCTTAAAATCTATTTAAGAACTATTTGTTGCGTGTGTAATTGTGTTTCTGTTGCTATTGTGGGAAGAGTGTTCTGAATAATGGTTCACTAGCAAATTTTGTCTGTTCATTTATTAAGTTTTGTGTTTTTCGTTTATGTATTTCGAGTTGTTCTACTATGTCAAGTCGTCGTCCTTTGTGGCCAGAGTGTATTAGTTTCATCGTGGTCGTTATGTCATCGGGTTTGTGTTTGTTAGTTTTTAGGTGATTGGCGTAATTTGAGTCAACTTTGTCGTATTTGTACGATCTGATGTGTTCGGTAAATCGTTCCTTGATTTTTCTGCCGGTCTGCCCCACGTAAATGTTGTCACAGTCTGGGCACTTCAACCCGTAGACCCCACTGCTGTCATACCGTCAGTGAACTCGGTACGAGTGCGGCAGCAGACAAAAAACAGCAGACAAATTCGCCACATTCACATATATTGGAAGTCACACGTACAAACTCACAAATTTTTTCAAAAAACTGGGCATTAAGACATCCTTCCGGACAAACAACAAATTAGGCAAAAAACTCCACCATTCAGACAGTCAGAGTAATTTCCAGGGCGTACCCACTAGTCAGCGTTCGTTTTCGAGCTCGGATGTAAGGCGGGAAGACTGGGGAGGCGCTATTCATCAATAAATTTATTATTATTTTTGACTTGGTGCTTTTTCTGTCTTTGTTGCCCCACCTTTCTATTCTTTACAGCAAGACCTGCCGATGGTCTCCTTACGGAGTTCCTGCAGAGTTCTAAATTCCCGGAAACCATCAAGTGGTGCCGGATGAACTCTACCGAGCTTGCAAATACGTAACACTTAATATCATCCAACCAAATCATTCTGACCTTTAATTTCCTAATCTATGACAGATCTCTTAGCATGTTCCCTGTTGGCGTCTATTTTTTTGCCACATCACAATCGGAGTATATATATATATTTTGTATATCTTAGAGGGTAATTTTTCTGACATCTATTTATTTTTTACGTCGGCATTCTCTATCTATTCCCTCTTGGAAAGATGTAGAAAGCTAAAATGTTTTCTGACATTTAATTTGTTAAATATATTTTAAAATTAAAAAAAAAGAAGAAATTGTTCGATTTAAGAACTTTTATTTTATTTTAATATTATCAATATATTTTAGCAATAACAGTCAATCCTTAAAATTTGTTTACTTGAAAGTTGGCAACCCTGATGTTGTTTTAATCTCTAGAGTTTAAAAAACATTTTTAAATAATCTAGAGAATAATAAATATAATAAGAAATCATCGATTTTTAGTATAATAATTGGCACATTATTCAATTTTTGTAGAGAAAAAATATATATTATTTGACAAGAAATGATTCAGCTTGCAATGCTTCAGCCGGTAAACGCCCCCTCAGGGCAAAGAAACTTCGACGTTAAGTACGGTATCAGCTACATCTAAGGATTTTAGAAGGCTCAATCAGACGTCTGTAATCAATCTCTTATTATTGTTAGGCGTTCAATTTTAATTAGTGAGTTTCACGTTCAACAAATGCACACTTTAAATTGCCTGATAAAAATGATATTTTTTTTAGTAATATTAATTGAGTGATCAAATAGGGAAGTTATGTAACAATTAATTATATTAATATAAGGGGCGGCTGTTGGTGTATTGGTTATGAGCATGGACTTGTAAGTGGGAGGACCCCAGTTCGAGTCCAGCGTATAACTAAATTTTATATTTGTTTAAAAAATGTTAATAGTAAAGTTGGTGCTTTCGCCCCCGTCCACGACACCTAATTTGGTAGTTGGACGTTAAGCCCGCCTGAAAAAATAGACATTACTTTACTTTAATTATATTAATATAGTCTTATAAATTATAAAAGGGAAGTTGAACTATATATGAAACTTTAAATAAATGTTTACATGAAATATTAAAGAAAAATTACAACGTAATTGTTGAATATGGTGTTGTGTCCGCAATTGCTATGAATAACATCAATAGTTTCTGTCAAATATCACATTGATTGATTCCAACCGTATGGTGTGTGACAGAAATTAGTAATTGAAATCAAAATCTCTACACGAACTTGGTTAACAATAATCTGCAAACTGGCGCAGTCAGCTCTTTTCTCTTGTTTCTTCGATCACGGAATCTGTTTTCGAGCAGTCACTAAACAGAGTGGTTATGTCCAAAACGTTTTGCTTTATACAGTCACTTAGTTCGTGAACATAAAGATTGTGTAACGGCCTCTTTTTGTGATAAATTAAACTTCCTTGAGCTGCATTGTTTTCAAGATCCTTGGGGAACTTCTGTATTTAAACCATAGGCCTTGGTTAGATAGAGACTTCGACGAACAAAATGTTCTCTTTGTAATTATAATGTTCGCGAGGAGATCTACCACATTCTGGGGGGAATGTTCTTTACTATCTGAGTTTCGTCAAATTTATATTAGAAAAACTACTCACTCCAGGGAGGAGGATCATTGGGTTCTTGTCTGGTCAGGTCCACTCTCGCCCTCTGCTAAGCTATGCCCGCCATGCCTGGAAGGTCAGGTAGCACTGGCTTTCAGACATTTGATTCTTACTCCTAGGTAGATAATTTTAGTATATTTGATCATTGTAATTAATTAAATTGTAATTTCATTTTTTTCTTATTTTTCATTTTTTTCAACAAACGTTATTTTTCTCTTTTGGTTTCTCTTCTGGATGAGTTCTGTTTTAATTTAAATTTTATAATAGTTTAATTTTAGTAGATTAATTATTGTTTAAATTTTATATTGTTTATTTTTACTTATTATTTACTTATTTTTTCTTTAGTTATTTCATGCAGTAAACTCTGGCAGACGGCATTTGCCATTGTCTATATATTGTGTTTTCCATAATTGTACCTTACTATTCTTAACTATTATTATTGTTAACAATAATGTGATGATGATTGAAAATCAGCTAACTGGTCAGAATCTATTACGTGCTATAATAGAAAAAAAATCAGATACCATGTTGTTAATAAGTATGTATGAATGTTATCTCCCTGCTGCGCCTTTTAATATCCAAAAAAAATGTCTCATTGGCAAGGTTTATATTTTATGACGACTGGTATAATTTTTAATTATCCTTTCAATAACCTTTCAATGACCGCGATCTCGGTTGCATTGCGATGTTGAGCTACACTAAGTGCCGCAAAAAAAAGTATTTACATTGTAGGAATTACTGATTTACAGTATTAAACTGGATACAAGTTATACAAATATAAAGAGGAATGTAGACTGAAATTTTTATGAATTAAATTGGTGCGGCCAATAGATAGATTGGTTATTCCTCTATTACTATTGTTTCGTCAAAAATAAAATGAAAAAAGGTACAGTAGTTATTTCAAAGTGGACTGTATTTAATACGAAAAAATAAAGGAAAGGTGAACAGAATTACAAGAGATTATGTAATGTAAAGGCTGAACAATATATTTGCATTTATTAGTGATTTTCTATTATATTTCTCTCTCGCCTGGAATTCGTTGATGAAGATGCTGCTGGGGCTTGCCGTTGTCATCCGTACTCACGTACTTCCGCTCTGGTATAGATGATGGTTAATAGAAAAATGATGCTCTTCTTGATAATAATGAAGATGATGATTCTTTACAAAAATGTTGAAAAGGTTGTTGGTGCGCAATTTCCACAATGGTTATTATAGGTAATGGTACTCCAGGGTACAAAAATAACGTTAAGTAAAGTTCAAGGTGTGGCCACACAGAATTTGAAATCAAATTCAACTCACTACTGTGCACACTATCAGAGCGGCAGAGCAACTAACTGTATGTTGAGAATTAGTCTTTGTTACGAGAAAACATTGTAAGTCCAAAGTGCGGGCGAGCCAGAGACAGAAATCACACACACACAAGAGAGAAACATGATAGATGTTCGATGTTCGTGGTAGTGATAGCGAGAGAGAATTGTGTTTATTTTATACAGTTACATACGATTATTAAAATTTTATTTCATTTATTCTCCTTACGGACGCTCCATAAATATAAAAATTTAATTAATAATATTAACGAGGCATGGTCATAAGAATGCAGCTAATAAATATCGGGTAACAGTTACAAACTTTATATATTGGGTAAACCAGCTAGTTTGTTTACTTGTACATATAAAAAGTTCTTACCTTGCTTTAAACTTTAACAAAATGTTACCAACTAGTGATGTATAGAGAATTACTAGCTATCTATCTACTTTACCAATGAGAGTTAGTGGTTTTTTTTTCTGTACCTCCGTCTGCGGCCGTTCTCTATACATCAATAAATTATATATTTAAGAGGCACCATTCCATTTCAGTCTTCAATCAGTTCACTATTAATAACTTCTATCTTGATATCACGACATCTAGTTATTTGTAGTTATTTATTTATATATTTATTACTTTCTCTTATTCCTGGTACCAGAATGTATTGCAATCTTGTCAGATTTTACAAATTGAATATTTACTGGAACAAGTTGTTTTTAAAGAACCAATTAATAATACGAAAAATATGCTTTTAAGTGTCTCAATGCGTGTGAATGAAAATATCCCCCCCCCCCCCCAAATCTCAGGTAGTTCAAACTTGATATTCGGTTTAGGTACCATAGCTCGCTCACCTTATATTAAAGTTTCTGACGAAATTCGAAATCGCCTCATTTATGTGAAACAATTTTCCAGGAAGATTGATTTTTTTTGGGGGTGCTGGGGGTGGGTGGGTGTAACAACGTGTGATTTTTTTTTTTATAAAATACTACATCTGTACAATTATGGTTCTGCCATCTATATAATAAACTACTCAAAATTTGAAACGTACCACCCACAAATTCGCTGAAATAGGCGATCTCAGGTGCTGACGGGATCTTGTAGACATTTTATTACTTTCTTAAAAAGTCTGTTAGGACAAAAAAAGTGATTTGTAATGAGGCAAAATGATACAAACAAAAATTTTATGTGGAGTTTGGACTTTAAAACCCTATATGCTACATTATCTTTCGAAACAAATGTAACGATAAAACTTCAAGGTAAACAGCTCCCATTAGTTAATGTTTGCCTTTCAGGAGTGTAGGACATCACAGTATACAGCAATGAACCGTTTGAGCGTACGTAGATCGACTTAATCAGGCTATGGGAATGTTGGCGTTGGGCGAATCATTTCATGCTGTTAGTGCTCGCTTCAATGTTCCCCACCAAGTGATAATGAGAGCTCGAAATTGTTTTCATGAGACAGCAACAATAGCTCATAGACATGGAAGGGGTCGATTACGAGCAACTAGTGAACGAGAGGACAGATTCATTGTCATCAGCTGTCGGAGAAATACGATTTTGCCAGCAACATCTCTTCAAAATCGCATTTTCAACACTACAGGCACTCGTGTTTCAGACCAAGCGGTCTGCTGGCTTGAGATCAAGAGTGAGGTATAGGGTCGCTGTGTTAACGATGAAATGTTATTGGCGTTTTGTAGTGTAGTGGTAGCTTATGACGTGAGCGGTTTAGTAAAAGGGTTTGTGATTAAGAGTTTTAAGAGAGAGAAGTAATAAGAATAATTAAGTAAACGCTGGTAGATTATATTTAAATGCTATTCAATAACACAGCAATATGCTTATAAGTACACTGGAACAAGTTGGAATAAACTCTTATGTTTTAACTTATAACTGGCGCAGTCCTGAAATGTTCTTGTGAAATTTCTAGCTCAGACTATATTAAAGGAATCTTTTCTAATTGTTATTTCAAATCTTTCCCCGTGAGAAGAGGGGGTACACAATGCCATCAAGTTCATGAACTCTAAAAGACAATAGTGGTCTTCTACCTGAATAGTCCTTTTGCAAATGAATGTCACATTTTCTTCATAATCTTCATTATTTCAATTAAATATATTTTTATATTTCTGGCATCCAACACAACGACACAGCACTAGAGAAGATTGAACTGGGCACTCGCTCATCGTCATTAGACTTACCGAGACTGGGGCAATTTTTTTATGACCAACGAGACGAGAGTACGTCTCCACAGCAATGACGGTCGTATGAGATCCCGGAGATGGACAGGAGAGAGGTTTTTGGAAGACATGGTCGTATATCCATGCATATGGAGGTGGCTCCATTTCTATATGGCGTGGGATTTCACTACATCGTGAAATTCTCCTTGTCGTCCTGGGAAACGATACGATGACCGCGGAGCGCTACTTGAACAATGCTCTACATGCTATAGTGCTTTCCTTGCCACAAGAACTTGAGTCGCTTGTTTACATAGACGACAATGCACGTACACACAGGGCAAGGGCTGTAAACAATTTTTCCACAGCTAATGAAATTACGGAAATGGCTTGGCCATCTTAATTCCCGGACCTAAACCCATTGAACATGTATGAGATTGTCTAAAAAGGCGGATTAAGTATCGTGGCGTGGATCCTGACAGTCTTGAGGAGTTGTGCACTGCGATAATTGAAGAATGGGACGAAATTCCCCGTGACTTCATTCAGCCACTCATTGAGAGTATGCCGAGGAGAGTGGAAGCTGTAATTCAAGCTCGAGGTGGAACTACTAGCTATTAAAGACCGACATTGTTACCGTGACATGTCACAAATCTCCTGTGATCATTCGAGAATCTCCTTCACAAATCGAGAAGCTCATTTTTAATTAAAAAAAAAAAAAAAAAAATTAATTTTATGCAATAAAATTTTGTTTGATTTATTGCCTCATTACAAATCACTTTTTTTGTCCTAATAGACTTTGGTAAGAAAATAATAAAATACCTACAACATCCTGTTAGCAGCCAAGGTAGCCTATTTCAGCGAATTTGTAGGTGTTACGTTTCAAATTTTGAGTAGTTTATTAAAGAACATTAGAAACATTCTTGAGCTCCAAATTTGAATAAAGTAGATTGGTTGGGCAACTTTATAGAATTTGGTCTTGATTTTTTTTTTTGGATTGGAATCTCTTGGAATGGTTCTTTGAACTTGGATCGCTGATTGCAGAGATATAAACTTTTATTTGATACATTTTTTGCAGGGAAAAATGAGTTTTAAGGTATCTGTACGTTAAATTTCAAATATTTTTGGGTTTGTTCAATATTATTAGCACTGTCTTCTCAGCTACAATGTAAATATATTCCAGTGACTAACTACCATGAATGCTAAATTACATGTACCCTCACTACCGCTGGTTGCATTGGTACACCTCCATTTAACTCTACCGTTAGCGATCCTGAGCGACACTAAGTGCCACAAAAAGTATTTACTCACATACGAGTATTTACTGGATGGAGAACTGAATAAAAGTTTGAAGTTTTTAGAAAAGTTCAATTTCACACTTGGATTAACTGTTGTTCGGTATTATTTAATATAAATTTAAATTTTCCGCCAACATCGTATAATAATTTTATTTCGGAGGGGGTTATTGTATCTTAATAATAATTTACTAATCTATTAGGCTGTGTCCTAAATGTAGAGAGCGGGTAACTTATGCATTTTCTCCTCTCTCCGTTAGTCGCTGCGCAATACTCGGAAGAGTAAGTCGCAATATAAATTTATAATGCAGTACTCTTAGTAGTAAATCTATCTATATAAATCAGGCCAGTTTGGTTGCCCTTAATTGTGAAAACTCAAGTTTGCCAATTCTGGTTTCCCCCTAGGTAGTGTTAATAAGCTGGTCTCTTTTGTCGAATAAGCGGCTCCGGTTTTCTCGGTCTGCATGGACTTATGGTGAAATCACATGGTTGTTACTTCCAGTTGAGTTTCCTGCCGTGCAACTTTATTATCTACAATCATCAGCTAAGTAGCAGTGTATTGGTGAAGACTCAAAGATTTAGAGGCACATAGGAATTATTTCCTTATTCCTCTTTTTCCTCTCCCCTTTTCCCCCTCTCCCCTTATGGACTAAGGACACATGGGTCTTCCAACACTGGCAACCAGGTATTCTGCGTTTTTAGGTAAGCGCCATTCCGTTGGCTTATTGAAAGTGATAATAAATAATATTTGCTAACCATTTTTAAATTTAATTTATATATTCATTTTTTTTTTCTTATAATTTATAATATTTTAATTTCCCATTTGCTCAATTATTATATTATTATTATTCAGTCTACTCAATATTTTTCACTCAATTTATAAGAGCCCACAAGAGGTATCTCATCTCAATATACAATTTTATTTTTATTTTTTTCCTGTATTTACTATACAACTATAGTGGGTGAGTAACGCCAGATTATTACAATCTTTTTTACTCCCTAGTATTTAACACGTAATATTGGTCCCCACCTTTTGACAGGTCATCAGAAATTTTGGTAAAGAATAGAAAAAAATGGTTAATGGTTTTCCTGTTGGTAACTTGGGACTCTGATTTGTAGTTATCCATATGTAAATAGATGTGTATAAAGCAATAAATAAAATAAAAAGCGAATGAAGATCAACTATAATAAAATGGACTTTGTGGGATTAAGAAGATCATTTGTAGGTGCAAGAGGAAAGATGTAAATAAGTTAGTTAACTTAATTATATGTTTGGTATCAGTGCTGAAGGAAGAAGAGAATGCTGTACCCTGTACTATGGAACAGAAATATTTCTAAAGATAACAAATGTAAGAATATTTATAGACGGGATTTTTACATATGGGGCGGAAACTTGGATTACTTCGCAGGTCTACAAAGAAGTAAGCTTTGTGGTTTTGGAGTATTGGAGGTAATACATTCCAAAGACCAAGATGGGCAAAATGAGGTTAAGGATTGTGGAAGGAAATGAAGTTATTGAAACAAAGAAGGAAATATTCGCGAATAGAAAGCTTTAAATGTTACGAAGTCCTTGAATAGTCCCGGGTAGATGGGTAGCGGCAGAGTGGAAATGGAACCTTGAATGAAAAGAAGTAGAGTAAGACCAGCGGAAAAGTGGCACCAGGATATTGACGAGTGGATGATGGGTTGAGGTATAAGAGAGGAAGATTCGCGGGACAGAGTTTTAAAAAGATTGGAAGTAACCCATAAAGGGTGAATAAGTAATTAAATTAAAAAAAAATTGTGGTTAATTTAATAGATTACTTGCATGAAATTAAAGGGTATTTAAACCACTTTCAATTGTACTAGTTTATTTTATATTATATTTGGCAATTCAATTTGCATAAATTTGTACAATGTGATTTTCGCGAAAAGAAGATCCGTTGCAACGCTAAGCGATTTTGCCAGAAGCTTTGAATCAAGATAGTCGGGACTATGTGCCGCTGGAATTATGCTCTCTAGCCATAAATAGTACAACCACCATGGTAGGACTGTCCAGACACCTAACTTTAAGTGCATCCACTTGAAGATTATGTACTCCAAAATGTTAGGCAATACCATTGAAACCTTGTCAGCTTTCTACATCTTTCAAGGAAGGAATATAGACAATGCCGACATAAAGAAAAATTACCATTTAAGATATAAAAAAAAAAATATGTATATCTCCCATTATGTCTCTATTCAAAAGAATAGATGCCAATAGATCTGTCATAAGAATAGAATGCTAATAGATCTGTCATAGATTAGTAGATGAAAGGTCAGAATGATATGGTCGGATGGTATAAAGTAATGTCTTATTTTGCTTGCTGAAGACAAGGAAAATGAAGACATGCACAAAAGATCTCCATTTTTTTGGTTTAGAGACCTTGGGCAGTTTGACAAAACCGTTGGTCATAATTTTGAAGAGTTTAAAGCCTTTCGCTTCCTAACTATCTTGAAGTAATTAGCATAAATCTGATCAAATTTTAGAGCTTTGGAAGAATACACACATTAAAAATAACATTGACTACGTGAGACAGATAAATGTTAGAAAAACTGTTAACCGAAGCAGGAAAAGATAATGTAAAAATCTGGTGTGAAACACTCACACAACAATCTCTTACTCCAGTTCTCAAAATTATAATTGACAAATTTTATAGTTTGTGTACCAAATTTAATGAAATTCGTCAAAAACTGAAAAAACTGTTCAGTAAAAGCACACTTCCGGTTTACTAATTTCCTTTTGGCCATCTATATGTGTCTCATTAATTTTCTTTTGATGATAGATTGTATAATCAACTATGATAGCACTTTAGAGTAAAACAACCCCACCCCTCTCCTAAAAGTGCCCTTAAATGAATTTTTCCAGAGAAATGTTTAAAATAAAAGATGTAGATCTTTGCATGCTTAGTATATATAAGAAGTTTCAAGAAAATCGTCCGAGCCATTTTTGAGAAAATCGCGAAAATGTGAAAAAATCTTTTAGTTAATTGGTAAAGTAAACGCACTTACGGTCACCCGATTTTTTTTTCAAAACTCGGAATTTCAACAACATATTCAATGCTAGTTAACACTATTTAAATGACAGAATTATGTAATGAAATAAAGTAACACCTTACAAGAAACCGTAACCCCACACCACCAATAAAAATACCCGAAGGAATGTTTCAAATAAAAGTTGCAGCTCTTTGTATATGTAGTTGATATGCTATGTTTAAAGAAAATCGTTAGAGTAATTTTTGAGAAAATAGCAAAATAGTAAAAAAAAAAAAAAACTAGTAAAGTGGTACTTCCGGTTGAAGAATTTTGACAGATAACGTACTGTCAGATTCCATGGTGATACCTAAACGGAATATCAAGTTTGAACTTCCTACAGTTTTTCGTTTTTGAGCTATGCTGTTCACATACACACATACACACACAGACCATTTGCTAAAAACCACTTTTTTGTACTCAGGGAACTTCAAAACGCATATTTCGAAAAACTCGATATCGAAAATTTGACACGATTACAATACTTCCTCTTACAAGGAGTAAGAGAAAGTAAAAAACTTCAACCGATAAAAGACAAGTGTAGAATTATGGAAAAAGATTAGTAGAACTGTCCAAACACATAATTTTAGTGCACTCATTTGAAGATTTTATACTCCAAAACGTGAGGCCATGCTATTGAAGCCTCCAGTTCTGGGATACTCTTGCGAACCCTAGACAACTATAAAATCTTTCTCCCTAAACCATTATTTTTGATTTCGGGTAATCTTCTAGGGCATTCATTCACTGTAGATTCATTCCAGGTTATAGGCACATAAGTTATCTGGTTGGCAGCAATTGTTAGTTGAATTTTTATCATCTTGGGACATGCGTTTTCTCGTTTCTGAGTTTCTTCGATTCTTTTTTGTTTAGGGATTCGACGATGACCACAGCTAAGTTGTTTATCAGAATAGTCCATAGGGATCTGCCAGTTGACGGTACACCCATACATGCAGTATCTCTAATCAGCTTACTTGCTCGATGACATGGTCTACATTTTGTTAGACCTGTGCCATTTTTAGTTATCCGTTTTTGATTAGATTGTATTCCGTACATCACCATTTATCAACTCATTTATTTATTTATTTAAACCTGCTTACAAAGCTTAACATCTGATACCAGAGAGCTGGAGAAATTATAAATACAAATGATAAAAAAAAAAATAAAAACCTCAAATAACATTAGTTCTAGAAATAAAACATAATTATGTTCACAACTAAAACTTTACCCAAAACTATTAGATAATAAAACTAATTAATGCAATTGTTGAATATAAAATTAATACAATTAATCAATACATTTAAATCGTACCCTTTTAATTCTGACCGTTCACAGAATGTAAACAAAAGATAATTTCTCCATCTATCCCAAATGGGGCCTCATTACAAGGGATTTACTCATTAAAATATATTAACCATGAAAATAAACAAAATTTTATGACAATTCCAACGAAACTATAAAATAATTTCCAGGTATTTGTTGAATAGACATGTTGATAATTGATTAAATACAAAAGACTATTCTTAATAGTATTGCATTACAGATTAAATTGTCTGTTTTACGATTAATAGACCCCCTATCATTTGGTCAATATCCAGTTGGTATCCAATTGCAATTTGTATCATTAGTGTTGTTAAAATGTTTACCTAGTATTCATGTATTAATTTACTAATAATAATTCTACTGTCACTGAATCTCATTAATTAATTATTTTTCATTGGATTTAATTGAAACGGTTTGTTTTTCAAAATTATATTTCAATTTGTCAGACATACTTATTTGTTTGTAAAAACGTATAATTGATGTTTGGATTGAATTTCACTATAATTGATGTTACAATCAAGTACCGTGATTTGTTTAATGGTCATAAATACGTGCTATAAAAAGTTACCATCTTGGAATTGGATTTTATAATTTATCTTGATATTATATAAGCGGCAGAACCATACATTGTACTAAGTGAAATGAAATGAAATGAAAAATTTTATTCTTGTCCCGGGACATAAGTCCCTTAGGAACAATAATACAAAATACAAGTGGCCTAGTATGTCTGGCCTTGACAATTATGTATATATCATTAGTAATAATTGATAATAATAATTATTGAAAATGATTAAGCCATGAATGATAAGGAGGAGAGAGGAATCTTCTAAGGGTTCGGAGAGACTTGTGAGGATAAGAGGTGGTGAAAAAGACGGGACTTGAAGGTATCAATAGTGGAGGCACGACGGATAGACAAAGGTAAGGAGTTCCATAAATAGGTGGCACGGATTACAAAGGATTTTTGAAAAGCGGATGTATGGTGGGAGGGAGTATAAAGATCGGAAGGACGGGAGCGTGTGTTACGGGTGTGGACAGACGATTTAAATTTCAGAAGTTTAAAGATATACGAGGGTCTTTGAAATTGGATGACTTGAAAGAGTAAAGAGCCTAAGAAGTACTGGCGACGATAGATAGGGAAGAGCCAGTTCAACTCGTGGTAGAAGTGCGATATGCGGGAGTCTCTGGGGATTCCGAGGATAAAACGAATAAAACAGTTCATAAGACGTTTAAGTTTGGCCTCGAGATCTCCAGAGAGTCCCCCGTACACTAAGCAACCATAGTCGAAATGGGGGAATATAAGGGAGGTCACAAGGAGTTGACGGGTCTTCGCTGGGAGGAGATGGCGGGAGATGTTGAACTGTCTGAGGATAAATATGGATTGGCGGTTAATGTGGGAGATGTGATTTTTCCAGGAGAGGTTTTGGTCGAAGATGATTCCGAGGTTTTTAACAGAAGAACAATATTTTATCGGGATGTTGTTGAGGAAAAGGGTGGGGAAGGGAGCAGTGGAGTTTATGAGGAATTGGGAACCAATGACAATGGCTTTGGATTTGTCTGGGTTAAGGGAAAGCATGTTAGCTACTGCCCACGAATTAATGTTGTTAAGATCATCCTGCAGCTTGTTTATTGCATCTTGAAGATCAGAAGGCTTAAAGGACAGGTAAATCTGGGAGTCATCGGCATAAAGGTGGTAGCTGGAATGGACAATGGATAAAGGCAGATCATTAATATATACAGAAAAGAGGGTTGGGGATAAAGAGGAGCCCTGGGGCACGCCACGGGAAAGAGGAAGGGGATTAGAAGGTTCGCTACCTGGGATAACTACATACTGGGATCGGTTGGATAGAAAGGATTGGAACCAACGGATGGCGCTATTGGACAGAGAGAGGGACTGGAGTTTAGTGAGAAGAATTTGGTGGTCAACAGTATCAAATGCTTTGGAGAAGTGTAAGAGAACTAGAATAGTGAGTTGTTGGTTGTCTATGGCGATTTGTAAGTCATGGGTGATTTTCAGGAGAGCTGATTGAGTCGAGTACCCGGGGCGGAAGCCAGATTGAAGTGGGTTAAGCAGGTGATTCTGTTCAAGGTAGTTGGATAATTGGGACTGTACTAAACGTTCTAAAGGTTTGGAAAGATTGGATAGAAGGGAAATGGGACGAAAATCGTTGGAAGAGCATGGGTTTGTGGTTTTACTTTTAAAGTGAGATGAGTTACTTTAGAGCCCAGCTTAATACACTAGTTACTATTCCACTAAGACCTCCCCCACCCTAAATTTTTCCAGAAAAATATTGCAGTTAATAAAAGTAGTAGCCATTTGTGAGTGTATCTATGTAGATAGTATACGATGTTTAAAGAAAATCATTGAAACCCTTTTTCGAGAAAAATCATGAAAAACTGAAGATTCGCACTTCCGGTTGAAAAATGTTGACCTAAAATAAAACCTTCGTTTGAGATGCGGTGATCGTATCTAAATGAAATGTCAAGTTTGATCTTTCTGCAACTCCATTAGCTATAAACATTTTTTTACATACACAGGGATACTAAAAACGTGTATTTTTAATGAAAACTCCATTTTGCAAATTTGATAACGATTGCAATACTTTCATTCATAGCGTGAAAGAAAGCAAAGATTGATTTAGATAACTTCTACATCTCCTATTCTCGTATTGGTTGTTTCTAATTTTAAAGGAGTGATTTAAAATATTACTAGCTTATCTGAAATATCGTAGATCTACTAAATCAATTTAAAATTTTAATTTAGCCATGTATGTTTTGCAATTGTAAAAACAATTTA
The DNA here is from genome assembly GCA_011037195.1 of Triatoma infestans. Classification (NCBI taxonomy): domain Eukaryota; kingdom Metazoa; phylum Arthropoda; class Insecta; order Hemiptera; family Reduviidae; genus Triatoma; species Triatoma infestans. The sequence goes on along the minus strand of JAAEAF010001248.1, from coordinate 40,797 downwards.
AGCTACGGTTAGAAAGTAAAATATAAATTGAAGGAAATGTTATATTAGAATTTCTATTCATATAGCATAGAAAAATTTCAGGATAGTTAGTAATCTGAATTTTAATTCATTCCTGATAGAATATTTTGTTGTTGAATATGTGGATTGGTCCGCAATGCTGGATAACATTTGGTATTTTATCCGCCGTAGCGGATAATCAATACACATATTGATTTTGTTCCTGACCGGTTTTTGGATTTTCATCCATCGTCACAGCAAATTCACCATTCGTTCGTGTAGAGAGTTCACTTCAACGTTTTGTTTCTGGTCCATTCATATTTGTTGGTTTGTTGGTTTATATAATTATGTGGGGAGGTTATAAGGTTATGTTACTATGTGTGTGTGTGTTTTAATGGCAAAATGGAATTATTATTAATATGATTAGACATGCTATTTATTATATACTATTTTCTAATATCTAATCATAATTTATAATTCCATTTTGTCATTAAACACACACACACACACACACCATATTTCGGAAAGTATTACGAAGAATCAATTATTACTAGTAATTTTTTCAATTTAATTATTTTTATTTATTTTTAATTTACTATTATTATTATTTTTTTCTTTAAATCATTTATTATTATTATTATTATTATTTTTATTTATTTATTTTTTATTTATTTATTTTTAATCAATCATAATTCGAAATGCTGATGATTCGAAAAGTACTAATCATTCAAAAATTTAAACATTTCAGTGATATATTTATTAAATTGGGAAGAAAAGTCCCTCTGCAGCAAAAGTGTACTTTGTAGGTGGCCAATGTACGCTCTGCGTGACGACATGTTGCAACAAAATTTGCCTTGCTAGAAGGAGGGCGCTGCTTCATAACGTTAAAAAAAAAAAAAAACAAAAAAAAACATAGTAACATAACCTTATAACCTTCCCACAGCCAACCGACCAACAAGTGTGAGTGTAACAAAAACATTACGTTGAAATAAACTCTCTACAAAGAACTTGGTGAAATTGCTCTGACAATGGATAAAAATCCGAAATCGGTCAGGAAGAAAGTCAATATGCATACTACGACGAATAAAATACCAAATATTTTGTTGTTTAGACGTACTTGCTTAACTGCAAACTATTACTTCTCCGACCACGAGTTGATATTGTTACTCAATTAATTTTATTTGCCCCGAGTAATGTGCCACTTATTTTTAATGTTTATTTGTAATCTCCACGTGTATGTGGAAGGTAAAGAATAAAGTAAAACTTTGCCGGAAAAATGATAAGTTTGTTGAGAAAAAAGACCTCCAGGCGCACAAGCTGGTATGTAAAATTTCAATTTCCCAAGTTTATGGGACAAAGAGAAATTCCGGTGGTTGTTCATGAAATAATTTCCTCAGGGCAACCGCCTAAATCTGACGATTGTTTCTACAAAACTGAATACTTTCTTTATAATGTATGTTTTTAATTTATCTACTTGCTTATATGGGTAAGTATTTTGCTTAAGTCGAAACTTTTGATATTTACTTTTCATCGGAAATACAAGTTTAAAAAAGTCGTTTTTAGAAATTTTACTGTTGGATATGTGTGTGTGTGTGTGTGTGTGTGTGTGTTTGTGTGTGTGAGAGTTGTGATCAGCATAACTCTTAAACGGAGATTCGCAGAAAGTTCATCATTGATATTTCGTTTAAGTTCCAGATAAAACCCAAGAAGGACTAAGGCTTGCCAGACGGCGATTTGAATCGGGTAAGCACCCAGCAGTTCCCACGCCGTTTAATTCCGGCCTTCGCTACCTAGGGCGCTACTAACTGTAGCGTCCCTCTTTTTATCACGATGCTGGATCAACGCCGACTTTGCCCTCACGGGAATCCAGCCCTGAATTCTCGCACGAAAGGCGAGTGCTCTAGCCATTAGACCAACGCGTGATAACTTTAAGTTTCAGATAGGAACTGATAAAGTTTTTGTCAAACTCGACCAAAAGCCACTTTCCAAAATGATTTTTTCTCTAAACTTGATATCCTAATTAAAGAGATGCAGCATTTATTACTTTCTCTTACTCCTAGTAAGTGGAAGTATTGTGATTGTGTCAAATTTTCGATATCGAGTTTTCACCGGAAATATCCGTTTTGAGGTCCCCTGAGTCCAAAAAGTGGCTTTTAGCAAATGATGTGTGCGTGCGTGCGTATGTATGTATGTATGTATGTGAACAGCATAGCTCAAAAACGAAAAACCGTAGAAAATTGAATCTTGATATTCCGTTTAGGTATCACCGTGAGATCTGACAGTACGTTATCTGTCAAAATTCCTCAACCGGAAGTACCACTTTCTTTACTAGTTGGATTTTTTTACTTTTTTGCGATTTTCTCAAAAATGGCTCCGACGATTTTCTTTAAACTTGGAACATCAACCACACATACAAAGAGCTCTAACTTTTATTTGGAACATTTTTCCGGGAAAATGCATTTAAGGGCACTTTTGATGGAGGGGTGGGGTTAGTCTTCCATCTATAGTGCTATTTCAGTTTATTAGACAATTCTGTCATCTAAATAATGTTAATTAGAATTAAATATGTTGCTGAAATTCCGAGTTTGAAAAAATCGGTTAACCGGAAGTGCGTTTTACTTTACCACTTTATTAAATTATTTATTCTCTTTTTCGCAATTTTCTCAAAAAGTGGCTCCGACGATTTTCTTGAAATTTCTTATATAAACTAAATATGCAAAGATCTACAACTTTTATTTAAAACATTTCTCTGGGAAAATCATTTAAGGGCACTTTTAGGGCAGGGGTGGGGTTATGTTTTTCTTAAAGTGCTATCAATAAAGCAGTTACAAATAAATAATTGTATAAAGATGATTATACAATTCTATCATCCAAACAAAATTAACTAGAAATAAATAGATAGCCAAAATTCCGAATTTTAAGAAATTTAGTAAACCAGAAGTGCGCTTTTACTGAACAGTTTTTTTAGTTTTCGACGAATTTCGTTAAATTTGTTACACAAACTATGAAATTGTCAATTATAATTTTGAGAACAGGAGTAAGAGAAAGTTGTGTGAGTGTTTCACAACAGATTTTTTTGAAACATTTCTTTTTTCGATAAAATTCATTTTTAGAACGGTTTTGGTGATGACATGACTTTTTAGGCTCACAACTAAAGAACATTATATAATCCTTCATCTACGTAAAATTAATCATAATTAAATGTCTTGCGTAAAATTCCGAATTTGAAGGAAATCGGTTGACCGGATATTGCACTTTATTGAACTGTTTTTTTTTTTTTCAGTTTTCTACAATTTTCTCGAATAAAGAAAGCGACATGTTTCTTTGAACATACTACGTATAATAACTACGCATATATATACATGTAGATCTTTTTGTGCAGTATGTCAGTGATTGAAAATTTATACCATTTTATTGCGGAATGTCCCTGTCTTACAGAATTCAGACTGAAGTATTTTAATAAGAATACTCTATCAAAAGAAGAGTTGGTCTCATATTTAAATGGATTAGGAGGTTGGTTACCGCTAATCAGATATTGCAGCGAAGCCTGGAAATATAGATTCAGTTTAATATTAGAATTTAATTACTGATTGCACTTTTAATTTTATATGTTTTCAAAGTTTACCCAGGGTTTTTATTTAATGTTTGTAGTTTATTTTTTATTATTAATATTATTATTATTATTATTATTACTATTTTTTATATAATTAAGCTTCAGTTTATTTATTTAGTTTTTTTACTTCTTTGCATATTTATTCATTTATTCTTTTTTTTTTTTTTTCTTTTATTATTATACTATATTAAGGAGAAGACATTACTTAAGTTATATAACACAAACTCCGCTGAAGGTCAATGACCAAGCGTAAGTCTTTGTTAATTTTTGTTTATATACATGTATAGAAATACTTTTTTGTAAAAGAAAGGCATTATCTATCTATCTATCTATATATGTAGATCTACCTCTTTTGTTTGAAATATTTTTCTCGGTAAATGGATTTTAAAAGTCCTTGGAATGCTGGAAGGTCAAGGTTCCTTCAATTGCCGTTTTTAATTTGTTTTTTTATTTTTCATCGTTTCAGCATTAGAAAGCAAGCAACATAGCATGTGATCAGCATAACTCTTAAACGGAGAATCGCAGAAACTTCATCATTGATATTTCGTTTAAGTTTCAGATAAAACCTTATGACTCTACAGTCCATGAAGGGCCACGGCTTGCCAGACGGTGAAGCGTGTGGTAAGCACGCCGCAGTTCCCTCGCCGTTTAGTTCCGGCCTTCGCTACCTAGGGCGCTACTAACTGTAGCTTTCCTCTTTGTATCACGATGCTGGGTCAACGCCGACTTTTTAGGCGGCATTTTTAGATTTTACTCAAACATGTTATTATGTTTTGTATCTTGAATTGTTTTACAAACTAAATTGAATTTTCCCGTCAACCTACTTTCTCATTTTTCGCTGCAATCTTTGAGAAAAGTTCTTTCCGTATCAGTAGTGGACAGCTATTTCTCGTCAGTGAGCACACGAAGTATCTTAGGGGAGTGTACTTATCCCTTAATCTACACTGTATAGCATCAGACATACCTACACAGCCATCCATGCAATTTTGTACATATACAGACGATAAAATCATACTAGCTACAAGTACAATTCCTATATCAGCTTCAGACAAGAGGCAGGCTCACTTACATATTACAGAAACTAAGACAAAACTGTTGCGAATTAAAATGAACAACAAAAATGCTAATATGCCATGTTTACTGTGCGGTGAAACTTCTGTTCTCCTGTTACAGACCTATTATGCTATTTTTTTTTTTTTTAATAGACAGAGGGCTTGCGTGAAGTCCACAACAATAGGCAATTTAAGTTTAAACCTCTTCACATATACTCAGCTGCAATAAAGTTAACATTCAATTCAAAATATTCTTTCAATAACCTCCTTCATTCTCCATCATCAAGCACAAGGTTGTAAAGAATCAAAAAGTATTCTGCAATAATTTATCTATCCACATAATATTATGGAAACTAAAATACTGCCTACGAAACATTTTCTAATTTTTCAAATCTTTTTGTAATTTATTAATTCATTATAATGATTCTAATAGCTAATGTTTCTTTAAATTCGCAATGTTAACTAAAGATTTAGTTGGTTGGTATTATACTATTAAGATCTGTCAGGCTTCCAGACGCGGACAGCTTCACAGCATTCATCTTTATGGATGAGCTCAGTTGGGTTTCGGCAAAATGCTCATCGGGGATCCGCACAAGGCCATTAGTGAGACGTTGCTGTGTTTTTCACGGAGCTCTTTCAGGCATCTGGTTGGATCTCTTACTGGGCATTGTGGTTTAAGGAGACATCTCTACATAATGGGGCTCAAGCCGGATCCATTTTGTAGAGTCTGTGAGAGAGAGGAGGAAACGCCCATCCATCTTATGGCAGATTGCCTGGGTTTTGGGAAATTAGGTTCAGGACCTTTGGTCGGAATAGGATGTCTGTAGAAGAGCTAAGGCTATTTCCGCTTAAGGTTATTATCCGATTTATTCGGACTGCGATGAATACTCTTAGATGGATTAGATCCGGTTTTGGATTTTTGTTCTAGACCCGGTTTGTTGTTGTTTTTCTTAGGGTAGCTATATCGGCCCAGTAAGGCATTGGATAGCGTAGGGTTTGGTCCCTCCCCACAGACAATATAATAATAATAATAATAATAATAATAATAATAATAATAATAATAATATAATATAATAATAATAATAATAATAATAATAATAATAAATAATAATAATAATAATAATAATAATAATTAAGAGGATGGGGATTATACTTGTTTAGATTCTTAGATTTCCGCTTCGGGTAGACTATACCCCAACATCGCAGCCATCATAGACTTATTGTGCCATCCCCGATTTTCTAGTAGGTGAACTCTCCGCTCCTAAGGAGTTTAAGCGCTTTCACCACTAGATCTTTTTGCGTTACTATCTCCTCTCAGGTCGCAATGTACCAAAGGATTCGTGACGCAATAACTATTTCTATGCAATCAAAGAGCAGGTGGATTGCCGTTTCCTCCTCCTCTTGACACTGTCTGCACAGGGGTTCCGAGCTTATTAGCCCCACCTTTTACAGATGCTTTCTGAACCTACCCAAGACCCATAAATAATCCTGTCACAGAGAAATGGCTACGCTCTTTTCACAAAACTTTTGTTACGGCTGTTTAAACTTAAGATTTATAAGGGAAGGGACTATTAACTCAGTGGTTGTTCGAGCTCCCGGATTCAAGTCCAGTGCTGGCCTTAGGTTTGTTCTTTCTATCATCCCCTCCAGATCAGTGAGGAAATTTACGGTAACAAGAGAACACTATCCAAATACCGGCAGTTCACTGAAAAGTCTCCGGGTGACAATGACCATAGATATTGATGCACAAGTAAAAAGAAGAAAAAATAGGTTTATATCTTTTAAGTGATGATTCCAATTTTAAACAAATTCCTTGGAGCAGATTTCATGAAAATTCCTAAATCATAAACCAATTCTGTAAATTCTGTACTTCTGGTAGGAACCCGATTTTATACAAATCTAGTATTTTAGCGTTGCTTTTTTTGTACTTTAATAGTGGTGCGGAATGATAAATTGTAACTTCAGCATTTTAGAAGTTAAGCTTAACTTCGATCTCCACTAGAAAGTACCGAAAAATTCCATTTCCCTACAAACAAGTTTCAGATAAACGTGGTTAATATATACAAAATTTATAATTGAAAATAATTGGAGCTGATTTTAAGAAAATCCTTTATAAAATTTATTAATAACAACTTATATCCTATTTTTAATTTCTTATAAACTAATTACTAATTGATATTTTGAATTCAATATTGTTTTAGAAATTGAAAATCTAACTTATATTCACTTCCTAATTTAAATGAAAATATATAAATATATATATAATATGATTACAGTTGCAGTACTGGTGATTATTTGCGGGTTTACTTGGAGTTGGATAGCGTTCATGTGTCAGAACTGAGTCCAGTGACTGGCCTTCTTTGTTCAGCTTTACCATCACTTCCACATTTATTGTACAGTACTGGATCTGTGTTGGTATTAGAACTACATACTTCACATCGCCCAAGGAACGCCAATTATTCGGGATTCGTCGGCACATTCCGTTTTATCGACACTAGTGAGTATCAGATAAATTCTCTAATAAAAATGGACTTGTGTGTGTGTGTGTGTGTGTGTGTGCCAGTTGGGTGTGTGGGCGTAGATATATATATATATAAAACTTTCAGGAAGCATTTCAATTTAATGACAGTATCACTCTATTAATTTTGAGGCGAAAAACTTCTTGTATCCAAATAGCATTCATAATTTTCAAAGTGCCGTCATTAGAAAAAAGAATCATCCATAGACCGAAAAGACCATAATCTGATGGTGCAATATCCGGGTTATAGGCAGGCTGAGACAAAACGCTTACTCCCTCCAATACTGCAAATTTTTTTTTCTGAGTCAAACATGAACTATGGCCAGGAGAATGATCATGTCGCAGAATTGATTTATTTTGGTTAATTAAAAAAAAAATGATACCTTACTTTTTAAGATTATCCAACTGTTTCAATATAAAATGTAGTCAATAGTTTGGCGTCTGAAACAAGCTTCAAATGTAAAACATATTCCAAATTGCACCAAACGCAAAGTATGGTTTATTTCCCCCGATTTTATCTTGGCTAATACCTGGTTGGGCTACATGGTTTAGTGGTACATGCGTGCTTTTTTTTTAAATCCATCTTTCATTACTTGTTATTACTATTTTCCAAAACCCGAACATCTTGGAGATATTGAATGACATTTGCGCATACCTCTTCACGCTGTTTGACTTCGCGCTCTGACAATGTAGCGTATTGATCATGGTCTTAATTTCTTGACATCCAGCTTGCTTCTACGGCAGTAGCTAATTCTTCAGCATGAATTTCTTCGGCTGCTACCTTTGCATTTAGTTCTTTTTCAAGAGTGAATCAAAATTTTTTCTTCGGATAGTTTGGTTGTAGATTATAAGAGCAATCAAGAGAAAGAAACATTTAGGTAGAAAATTGAATAAAGGATTAATCATTAAATATTAATATGAAATACATAAACAAAACCAATAAATTAGGACGTATCTCATTCCAAAAGTCTACAATTTTTCATGCACAAAAAATTTTGTACCAACCTAATATTTAAATGAAGACAAAATATAAAATAAATACATAATTTATCTCCATATAACATATGTATATATAGATTACTGAAATGACATTACTTTTAAGGAAACTTTCTTCACAACTTAAATCAATTAAACAAAATTCAATTAATTATTTTCTTTGTATATATTGTATAGTATTAAATACATAGAAGAATATGATATGTAGTTTGATAAGGTAATCTGAATGAAATTATAAAGGAGATTAGGTTGGCATGTTTGGTATGCCATCATTGTAAGCTAATATAATGTTAGTATTATTAATTTAATTTGTTTTCCATGCCAGCGGTTTTACGCTTTCATTAATTGTAACGGATTAAAATTACAATTGTAATAAAATTGTGCTAAACTTGAGAGCTCGTCTATACATAGCCTCTGTTTTGATGGAATTGTTTTTGACTAGGACTATTTGAAATATGATAATAAGTTGATTTCAAAAAACACCACTTTAAATACTAGAACAATGAATTAATTTACTAAACATTAGAATGTGTAATGGGGTTCAGATGTCTTGGAGAGGTGTTGTGATGCGATGAGTAGTTGGGAGTTAGTTAGAGATTTTAGAGAGTTGTTATTCGGAATATGAATTACGAATTTACGAAAATAGATATATGTATATTTTAACAATAATTTAAACGTTTGAAAAGATAAACTACAATTAATTTAAAATGATTTAAATTGTAACTAGAATGCACCAACTATAATGATTGATAATTAATATATGTTTAAATACTTAGATAGGGACGCGCTCCGATGTATGAATTATGTCACTGGTAGAATCTTGATGTTACGCTGATGAAATACTGAAGAATAGTCCTCCCCACTTCCTGTAGAGAGATCTTATATTGCCATCACCACACATTGACAAGTCTTGTAATTACGGGTCACACTCAAACATCACTTGCCGTGTGTGACCCTAGGTCTTGAACAGGTGTTGGCGGTTATCAAAGGACTGTAGCCAGGTGGTCGGTCTTGAGTGTTTGTTTATTGCCATGTGTTGACCCTAGGTCTTGAATAGGTCGGTGAACAGGTGTGGCGACGGGTGATGGTAGTTATCAAAGGACTGTAGCCAGGTGTGTCTTTGGCGGGCGGTCCCTTTGACCGTGCACTGACTGCGACTGGCTGGCACCACTAGTTATAATTTTTATAATTAAAAATTATATATTTTCCTTCGTTATCACTCCTTCTTGTTATCTCATTACAAATGTAACGCTACATTTTTGTCGAATATGTGCAGAGCCAAAAGAAGTTTTTTTCAGAGATTTTTACCTACAATAAGCCTGCTTCATTTTATGGTCATTGACCAGGTTTCGGGCGTTCGCTTAAAATCATCAGGTTATCTTGATAAACAGTGTGATAACAGTCAGGCCTGTACAGAGTAAAATCAGGCAGTTTTGATAATTAGTGTGTAAACTGATTTTTCTTTGTGCAAGTTTATGTTATCACACTATTTGTCAAGACCGCTTGATGATGGGCAAACGTCCGAAAAGTGGTCGATGACTACAAAATAAAGCAGGCTATCATATAAAAAAATCTCTGATGTTTTTCAGCTCTGCGGACTCAAGCACAACAGCCAAAAGAAGTAATTTATTAAAATGTTACAGTTGTAATGTTATTGGTTGAGTGTAGTTTGTGTTGTCATGTGTAGCGTTGTTGAAAGGGCTTATGTGTATGAGTAAGTTTTAAAGAAGTTGAGAAGTATTAAGAAATATGTAAGAAGTTATCACTGTTTTAAAATAAATATATTATCTCTAAATAAATTTAATTATTTCACTGTAATAAGCTTATAAATATATAGAACCTCTTGCCCTTAATATACTTGTACTGGTTTGATTTAATCACAAATATTAAACTTTTCTTATAAGCATTTCTTGGCACAGTGATTGTTTTAAAACGAATTATGGAATGATACTCGTTGAATGCTTTGGAATAGACTCTCAAAATAATGCTCTTAGGAGTTTAGAAAAAGATCTCTCTAACGGTCTTGAACCTGGGTTATTTCCCTAGAATATCATTTCACAGCATTAAAATACACTTTATTTTAAGTTAAAAATCACTAACATATTTTCCAAAATTATTTCTATTTTTCCATTTGCTTCTTCCGCTTTCTTTTTGCTTTTTCCATTGAGGTAGGTCTTACGCTTTATCTTCAAAGTATTCTATGTTTATTTTTATTTCCTAATACTCTTTACTAATACTTTACGAAATACTTTATTACTCTAATAATAGTTTTTGTCTGTTATTATTTTAGTATGCACTGGACTTTATTAATAATCTGATGTGTAAATAAAGTTCTTGAATCAAGTTTCGATCAGTCAACCTTCCATTGGGTGCGGTTTTACTTATAATATGACCGAGCGATTTATCAATTTGATCAACCTAACTATTTTATTAGACGAAAAAAAAAAACCAATGTCGCAACAACCCGAGGAAGGGCCAAGACTTGCCAGACGGCGATTTTGAATAGGGGAGGGGCGTGTGGAAAGCAGGCCGCAGTTCTCACACCGATTAGTTCAGGCCTTCGGTACCTAGGGCGCTATTAACTATAGTTTCCCACTTTGTATCACGATGCTGGGTCAACACCGACTTTGCCCTCATCGAACCCTGAATTCTCGCATGAAAGGCGTGTGCGCTAGCCACTAGACCAACGCGTGAGGACATTTTATTAGAAGTGTACCACAATTATATCAAAATATTAAGTTTTAATTAATTTTTTTTGTGGGTGGGGGGCATAATAGAGGAGACCATAAACATATAATTTTATTTAACGGAATTAAAATATCATAAAATATCAGTTTTCCTAAAAAAAAAAAAAACTTTTTTGATTTCAGTTGTTAACAATAAACAAATAAAAATAAATGCAATATAGTAAAAAAATGTATGCAGATTCATTACTCTTGTTACTTATTTTTTTTTTTTAGCAATTGTCACTACAATTTTTAAAAAATATTTCAATATTTATCAAGCACAAAGTCGTTGTATTGACTTTTTGCAGTTGTACTTGGTTAGTCTCTTTTTTTTTTTTGGATGTTGGTTATCGTTTAGTTTTCATTTCATCCTGTTGTTCATTTTCTTTGTTTTATGCCAACCCGTTGTGTCCAAACTACTCTTCGAACTAGATTTAGGAAAACTATAGCTCATGAGATAAATTTTTTTTAAAAATATATGTCTTCTAGTATTATAATATGCTTAAAGTTGTTATAACACATTTTAATGGCAATTTGCTGATGTTGAACATGGCAAAAAAAATCGCCACATCCTCACTATTAATGGCAGTGCTAGTGACAGTGAGTGACAAAGTTGTTTGTTGTGTAGAAACAAATGATGAATATCAAGAAAATAGTAGAAAACTAAGTCCGGAAAAAAAGTCCGGAAAGTTGCAATTATTATCAACCAATTTTCTTAAAACACGGAATCCTGAATAATTCTGAACAATTTTCTTGTGGTCCTGAACCAGCCCTGGCCGTTACAAAGACGTTTCGCGACAAACAGATTAGACTTTGGGAGACGAGAGCTTTGGAGAAACGCTGGGGAGTCACGCAGGGGTGCCTCCAAGCTAAAAGATTTATAAAGGCAAGCAAGCAGGGAATTTCGGAGTATCTCCTGTCTCTTAGTAGGACGGGTTTGAGAACCTTGGTAGGGATAGTGACTGGACACACTTGGGTGTCCAGTCACTTGTTTAACATAGGGAGGACGCGGAGTCCCATTTGTCAGAACTGTGATGACGGAGTTAGGGAAACGGTGTATCACTACTTATGTCAGTGTCCCCGTTTCGCTGGATCTAGGTTTCGTATATTTGGGAGGACACCACTCCCGCAGGATTGCCTGGGCGAGTTGGAGTTTAGGGATATCTTGGGATATTGCAGATTAACCGGCAAGTTACCGGGGGAGATTAATTAAGGGGTTACGGGGGGTATCGGGGGGATAAGAGCCACATAGGCTTAGGTCCCGCGCCATTAGGCACCCGAACTATAATAATAATAATAATAATAATAATAAAACACGGAATTAGGGCAACAGATGTAATTCTTATTAACATTTATATAGATGATGGTGAAATTTACAGAAATGTCTAACTCATTTCTCTAATCATAACTCCCCGGAAATAGATAGAAATTCAAATTGTTCTACAACTACTTACTTAATCAAGGTCCTCTTCTACCCTTGAGTGTAGAGGAGCTGTCAAAAAGTTCGCCATTCTTCTCTATTTCTTGACACTTTCTTAACTGTATTCCACGTATGGCTTCTTTTCTCGACTATGTTCTTTACGTTTTCTTACCACGCTTTTCTTTTCCTTCCTCTAGGTCTTATTCTCGATACCCTTATCTCATATGCCTTCCGTGGTATTCTATTCTCTGCCATTCGGTTAACATGACCGAACCATCGCAGTTGCTTGGTTCAACTTTTAAATTTGCTCTAATGGTGGTGTTCCTAATGCGGTCTCTCCTTGGTTTTGCCCTCTATTTTCCGCAAGAATCTCATTTCTGCTGCTTGCAGTCGGCTTTTATCACTCTCCTTTAGAGCCCCAGGATTCGCAACCATAGATAATAGTGGGTATGTAAGCATTCTTATAAATAATCCTCTTTGGATCCTTGGATACCTGTTTTTTTGCTCAGGAAACCCCTGTTCGTTTGAAGTGAATCTTCATTCCAAGATATTTAAAGGAGGATACCTGCTCCTTTAAAATGGTGCCTGAGTGGGAAGAAAACACATGTTTCGGTCTTTTCAGGGGGCATATTGTATTCTTTAAAAATGGAAACATCCAACACGTGGGGGTGTATAACTTAAACTACATTTTATGGAAGGAGATTTACTTTAAAATTAATTATTAACTCTATCTTACTATTATATTTATTTATAACATCGGGAAATAACAGTATGTCAGTAGTGGGTTGTTGTGAAATAGTTATTGACAAGAAATGATAAAAATACAAGTTGAATGATCGTAAGATAGTATAGATAAATAAATAATATTTTGTTGAAACAAAATAATCAAAACAAAATAAACAATCAATTTAAAGGAGGATACCTGGTCGAGATGCTTCCCTTTGACACTAATGTCTAACTGGATATCATCTACTCTGGAAATTACCATGCTTTTGGTTTCCTGGAGACTGACAGACATATTTCTTTTTTCCGCCCTAGCCAATCCCAAGCCCGGTTGAGAAAAGAGCAGGTTTCAGAGCCACCTGAATGGATCAATCCATCAGACCGCCTCAGGAAATAGAAGTCACGCTTAACACCACTATAACACTGAAGCTCTGAGACAGCTGGCGCAGAAGCTATAAGGAAGCAGCCCTTTCATTGCGCTAGAATACTGTGGGCGAATCTCTCATATATTCGAAATTAAACCGATTAAAAGAAGCAAACAGTCAGCCAAATTGTTGTACAAAGCTTTGAAAAAAAAAAAAAAATCGCCTGACCGGCTTTCGACTATATTCCCTCCCACCCAAAAGAAATATCCCGCTTAAACATCTAAATGAAAATACTAAGTTTCAACTTTCTGTGTTTTTTGTTTGTTTGTTTTGGAGTAACCATAGACACCATTCATTCATTTTGAGGGTAACTCAAAATATATATTATACATAACGTGTAAAAAACTGAGTTTCGAAAATCTGACATGAATCATTCATTCTTAGACAAAGATATAAAGTAATAATCCAGTAATATTCAATTTATATAAATTTTATTTGAAGAAATTCTTATTTAAAAAAAACAAACATATTAGGTTCAGATATTTTTATTAATATTTATGTCCGTTTTATGAAATGTACTTCTTTTTTCTTTAGAAAGAAAGTAAGTATCCTTTATTAAAGAGTCACCATTTTTCCTTATTTTCTACTTATATTTCAACAATCCTATAGTTGTTTTTCTTCTGAACTTTATATGGGCGAGGTACTAAATGGAAATCTTTCTTTCAATATGTATATACAATTGAAGCAAAAAACAAAAAAAAAATTAAATGAGATAAAATATCAAATATTTTTTATCTATATTTCCAACATGAGAGAAGAAAATATATTTTATTTTGTTTGTAATAAATTATTTCATTTTAGTTTATTCTTCTCTCTTTTATTTGTTTCAATTCCCAAAATTATACATCTTTTTACATCTCCCACAATAAAGACCTTTTTATAAAAATTACACTTTTCATTAAAATAGTATTATGTTAATATGTAAGTAATTGTTGTGGTAGTTGGTTTCGCAGAGCTGGAAAGCATCAGAGACATTTTCCGCGATAGCCTGCTTCATTTTGTGGTCATCGACCGGTTTCGCGCGTTTGCCCATCTTCAGGATGCGTTGGTCAGACTGTGTAATAACACAGATTTGCACAGAGCAAATTCAGTTTACACACTCTGTTTAATAAAGGATATTTACTTTGTTTCTAAAGAAAAAAAAACTACATTTCATAAAACGGACATAAATATTAATAAAAATATCTGAACCTAATATGTTTTATTTATTTATTTATTTAAATAAGAATTTCTTCAAATAAAATTTGTATAAATTGAATATTTTTGGATTATTACTTAAATCATTGTCTAAGAATGAATTATTCATGTCAGTGAGTGTGTAAACTGAATTCCCTCGGTGGAAGTCTGTGTTATTATCACACTGTCTGACAAACGCATCCTGAAGATGGGCGAACGCCCGAAACTGATCGATGACCACAAAATGAAGCAGGCTACGACTGGAAAATGTCTCTGATGTAATTAATTGCTACTACTTGATAAGGGGAGAGGAAAAACTAGGAATAATGAAATAATTCTTATGTGCCTATAACTCTTGGGTCTTGATCCCCCATACGCTCGCTGTTGCTTGGCTGATGATTGTAGATAATTCTAACTGAAAATTTTTGTAAGTACATTTCCTAAGTTATTTCCATACTTTACTCTTATATATGCCACATATTGTCAAAGTTTTAATAGTTGTGATTTAGTTTAATATTGATCTGTTCTACAACAATAGTTTAAAATAAATTTAAATGTGCTATATATATCATACTTTTCATTTAGTTTATTTATATAGTTTATTTTGAAAAAAAATTATTTTGAAAATATTTATTTGAAGTTCATATTTTATGTTGTTTCTATTTTTTATTGATTTGTATTAAAACCTTTGTACAGATCCTGAAGAAGTCAATAAATTTGCCGAAACGTCGGTAGAAATTTAAAAAGAAAAAAGAAAGTTCTTTTGTATGACCGAATCTCAACATCCAATTTACAACATTGAATACAGCGGTCGTAACGAACACCAAAAACATTGTAGATAATAATTAAACGAGCTCCCGGAAGCTGCACGGCAGGAAATCAGCCGTAAGTAACAACCATATGATTTCACAATGAGCTCAAAAATTTTCCTTAATCTTGATATTCAATAAATAATGGGAAATAAAAAAAAATTAAAAAAAAGGTGAGCTTTTTTTACACCCTATTATCTCAACCTCTGGTGGGCTCTGTACAGTAAATACAGGAAAGATAATTAATAATACAAATTGAGGTGTGATATTTCGGTTGAGCTCTGTTTAATAGAAAACAGCAAAAATTGGAAACATAAATTGAGTGAAAATATTGAATGGACTCTATATAATATAATATAATGGTTGAGCAAAATGGGAAATTAAAATATTAAAAATTATATGGGATATTATATGAATATACAAATTAAATTTAAAAATTGGTAGGAAATATTATTTATTATCACTTTCTACAGCCAAAGGAATGGCGCTTATCTTAAAACGCAGAATTCTGGTTACTAGTCCTGGAAGACCCATGTGTCCTTAGTCCATATCGGGGACAAGGGGAGAGAAGAAATAGGTATAAGGAAATAAATCTTAAGTGCCTGTAACTCTTGAGTCTTGATCCGTACACTGCTGCTTGGCTGATGATTGTAGATAATAATTAAACGGGGTCCCGGAAGCTGCACGGCAGGAAATCAACCATAAATGACAAACATGTGATTTGAGAATGAAGTTTAGCAGGAGCCGTTTACTCGTCAAGAGGACCAGTTTATAACACTACCTAGGAAAACCAGAAGTAACCAACTTGAGTTTTCACAATTAGGGCAACCAAACTGGTCTGAATTGTATAGGCAGAATGACTTCTAAGTGTGCTGCATTACAACTTGCTCGTTCGAGCGTTACACAGCGACTAACTGAGAGAGGAGAAAATGCATAGGTTACCCCCCTCTCTATTCTTAGGACACAGCCTAATAAATTAGTAAATTATTATCAAGGTAGTACAATACCCTCCCCGAAATAAAATTATTATACGCTGTTAGTGGCAAATTTAAATTTATATTAAATGCCGAACACTTGTGCTTATTTATTAATTTATTAAACGGGTAAAACCCTATTGCATATTTGAACATACAAACGAAAATACATATTATTAATGTAAAAATGTCAACATTAAATATTAATATACATAATAAGATAATATAAATCACTATATAAAATGTAACGAATTCTTGGTAGTAAATAAAGAGTTAAGTAAGATTCTGTAAATTAAAACTATACATAACTAAAATTTAGTAAAAGTACCATTATTAATTAATAATTATTTTTGAAATTGTATTAAGTTCGTACTGAAAATGTCAATTGTGAAGTTATTTAATTGGCGTAATCATCCTAGGAAGAGGACTCCATTTAACAACATAGTCGTTGTCATAATAGGAAATATTACAAGTAATTTTTTGTCTAGTGGAACATCTAGGAATATTCAAATTTAATAGATATAATAAATTATTAACATCAATAAAATGGTGAATAATTTTGAAAATAAAAAATACAATCAAAATTGGAATTCTAAATTTTGAATTTTAAGGTGCAACCTGAGATCTTGATAGTTGATGGTGTCAGCTAGGTGAACAATTCGGAGGAAACGATTCTGCACCGCTTCACGTCTTTAAATGTGGCTGTTATGATAAGGAGACCAAAACACACAGCAGTACTTAAGAAATGGAAATTATTTGGACTACCTGCATACACTCCTAACTATATGCTTTTTCTAGAAACTTCCTCCACCCTTCTTCATGTATTTACTTTAAATTTGCATTTCAGATATGTTACTAAAGTTATTAAACTCCCACAACATCGATTTTCTCGAATCGTAGCGCTGGAAGTTGTTAAGAAAAAAGTATTCTGGTTTAAACATTGGGTGTCCTTGGCTGAAAAATATTCTTGCGAGTTTGATTCAGGGTTGGATAGTTTTGACAAGTGGCAAGGTCAGTTGTCGACCATAATGCAATGTTTGAGAATGAGGCATTATGAGGAATGTGAACAGAGAGCCCGTCAGTCTATCCGGTTGTCCTTGTATAGAGATTTAAATTACTCTTTAGACGTTTTAAATTTAGAGTCTAGCACAGTGGAAGTTTCACTCGCGGATTTGGGTTGGTTTTTTAAGTTACGATGTGAATTGCTTTATTTAAATTATAACCCTTGGTTCGAAAGAGAGCCTAGTTGCTGCTCTTTGTGTAATTTCCGCGTGAGGGAGGATATATTCCACTTTTTGGGGGTTTGTCCGATACTTTCCGAATTCAGATATCCCTATTTAGGTGCAAAAACATTATCAAAAAATCAGTTAGTTCAGCTTCTTAATGGGCACAATTTTATGAGCCTTATTAAATTTGCGCAGCAATCTTGGATTATCGCCAAAATTTAGTTAAAGAATTTAACTTTACTTAGTTTCTATTATTTAGTATTCTTATTTTTTTTTTCTCTCTCTTATGTAATATCAATTAAAGTTTTAATTTTATTTAATTAACTAATATGATGGTTTCTATTGTTGTGTTAGATAACTTTTATCTTCATTCTGTAATTTTTATTATTAATCACAAGCATTAGCTATGTACATTTGAATTATTATAAAATAACATAGGTATTTTCATAATATTATTCATTTTGTGATTATCTTTGAGCGATCATCATTTTTGTTTGTCAAGTATTTCATGTTATTATTATTATTATTATTACTTTCTTCTTTTTTTTTTAATTTTTTTTTATTTAGTTATTATTTTATTTTTTCTTCCTCATTATCAACCTCCGGCAGACGGTTTTACCATGCCGTAGAATGTCAAGAATGTATTTTTGTAGTTACTTTGTCATTATGAAATAAAACATTATTATTATTTATTATTATTATTATTATTATTATTATTATTATTATTATTACTTAAGAAATGGTCGAAAAGATACAACGATCTTAAAGCCATTACGTTCTCGAAACTATTGCAAGATCTTGAAATAAACACAAGACTCTTGTTCACCTTGCTTACGATAGAATTGATATACGCCACAAATCTGAGATCAGGTTCCATAAAAACTCCAAGATCTTTGCAGTGACTCATTCAGAGTCAATACTCCTAGATCCTTGCTTATAATCATTGCTGGGCTTGAAAGGTGCATAGTCCTACTAGAAAGGTCTTCCAGAATATGGAGACGCCATTTGGAGACCAAAATATATGATGGAAATTGAGTGAAATATTAATATTAATTAATATATAAATTTGGAAATTATAAACAAATGGAAATGCTGGCTGAGGAACCCGACCATACAAATAAACCAACTATGTAACTACATTCGGTATATGGCCGTAGGGCTTGGCCGAGTCACCCTTGCCATACTTATACTAAATTCATTAAAATATGATTTGATTAAATGTCTGTAAGAGCTAATTCAATCTGTAAATCCTAGTAACAAGCACCATTGTAATAATCCATTTTGAGAAGGAGAACAACCCAATTTGTGAGAAATTTGTTACTGTTTATATGAAAATTTGATCCAATTTGGCAACCATCCATATAATTGAAAATTATAAATTCCATGTAAATGTTTTCTATTTTATTTTGAACTCGATTTTTAGCTTTAAGATATTATATAGTTAATTTTTATTGAACTTTTCTATCGATTATGATAGTGAGATATCGTAGATAATTTGGCCCTGAATGTTAATGATTACAGATGAAATGTTATTGGTGTGATGTGTTGTAGTGTAGTGGTAGCTTGTGGCGTGAGCGGTTTTGTAAAGGATATATGTTTAAGAGAGAAGTATTAGTAATAATCAAGAGAGCACCACTGTTTCGAAAAAATATATTATTCTTTAAAAGAATTTAATCTTTACAATATCACAATAATATGCTTATAAGTATACGGAAATTATTTGTTGTGGTGGTTGGTTCCGCAGAGCTGGAAAGCATCAGAGACACTTTCCGTGGTAGCCTGCTTCATTTTATGAGGGAGGCTACAGATAGGCAGCACGATAATAATGACACACGACGACTACGTAAACAAAACTCTAGAATTCATAAACAACAATACATATACACAACTCAAAATGGACCCAACAAAAAACTTCCAACAACAAGTAAAAACTGCTATAAAGAACGCAACACTAGTAATACCACCCTCGCGAAGACCTTCAATATACTTTGCTGAACCCCGCCGCACCCTTCTAAAATGCACTCCCCAATACACAAACGCCAAATATGTCCCACAGACCTCCGTCGTAACGTACACCGGCAGCAGCAGACAATTTACACGGCTCTGCAGCGGTTAAAAGAACAAAGTGAAACTGAATGACCTTACGATATAAACACCAACACCTATCCTTCAGAAAATATAACACCACCCCCAATTCCGTTGCTGTCCTTGAGACACCATTACCACCTATCCTCCATCCAATCAATCACGGCACCTGAACTTATAACAGAAGTTGGAACGAGAAGATCTGCAATCGTCCGCCAACCTCACGAACTCGGTACAAACCACACGACACAAACTACTTTAGATTTAACACAAGTTCTACCTCCCTACCGACGGACTGGGCATGGGCACCCCACATCGGCCATACTATCAGAAATATTTATACAAAACATGGAGGAAACTTACGTACCCAAACTGAAAGAGGAGTTCGGCGTAACGTTTTATGCACGATACGTGGACGATTTATTCCTCATATTGCAAAACGACATAGACTTAGACAAAATAGTACAGTACCTTAAAAACATAAACAAGAAAATAAAATTCACATACGAAAAAGAAACGAACAACACCCTCAACTTCTTGGACATGAAACTCACAAGAACCGACCATAAAATAGAGTACGGAATATACAGAAAAGCAACTACATCGGATGCTATCATACCGCACAATTCCCACCACCCCACCCAACACAAACTAGCTGCACTTAGACACCTAACGAACAGACTTAAATAGACACCTAACGAACAGACTTAAATACACACCCCTCACACCCGCGAACCACGCACAAGAATTACAGACAATCTACAAAATAGCTGAAAACAATGGGTACAATACAAACATCGTTAATAAACTCCTCAAAAACGAACCACACCACCGAAATAGGACTGACAAAAAACAGCAGACAAATTCGCCACATTCACATATATTGGAAGCCACACGTACAAACTCACAAATTTTTTCAAAAAACTGGGCATTAAGACATCCTTCCGGACAAACAACAAATTAGGCAAAAAACTCCGCACTCGTACCGAGTTCACTGACGTGTATGACTGCAATGGGGTCTACGAGTTGAAGTGCCCAGACTGTGACAACATTTACGTGGGGCAGACCGGCAGAAAAATCAAGGAACGATTTACCGAACACATCAGATCATACAAATACGACAAAGTTGACTCAAATTACGCCAATCACCTAAAAACTAACAAACACAAACCCGATGACATAACGACCACGATGAAACTAATACACTCTGGCCACAAAGGACGACGACTTGACATAGTAGAACAACTCGAAATATATAAACGAAAAACACAAAACTTAATAAATGAACAGACAAAATTTGCTAGTGAACCATTATTCAGAACATTCTTCTCACAATAGCAACAGAAACACAATTACACACGCAACAAATAGTTCTTAAATAGATTTTAAGGTTAAGTTTAGTTTTAAATCTACTATGTACATATAACTTTACTAGTTTAGATATATATATATAATTTAAAAAAAAAAAAAAAGTGCGTATTTGGATGATGTATGTGAGTGATGATGTGACATGGTTTGTGGGATGCATAATAAAAAACTTAATTATATAAGAAAACATAATTAGGTATACATGCTTGCGAGGATGTGAGGGCTGCGTGAAAAAGTGAAAGAGTGACCTGGAGTTTCTTAATTCTTTGGAACTGGAAAACTTAACTTAATTATATAAAAAATCGTTCAGTTTTAAACGAATGAATGAATTTTAAAATGTTAGTTTAATCGTTGTTTAATTTTATTTAGATTTATTTTGTGTATCTTATTTTTTATTTTTTGTATATTCTTAATATTTTGGTTAGTTAATTGTAAAGTAAGTCTCCCTCCAACAACAGAGTTTAAAGATTAGACCCCCCGCGTCCACTGTAAGAAAAGAATTTGCCCTTTAACAACCCAAACACGTGTTTTCCCACCCATCTGGCCACATCCCTTTACCTAGTTTAAGAGTTTAGTATTTAAGAATACACCTCAGTTAGTGTGAAACTAAGTCTCTGTACGAGTCTGTGTTGGCACACTGTCTGAAGAACGCATCCTGAAGATGGGCAACGCCCGAACCGGTCGATGACCACAAAATGAAGCAGGCTACCACGGAAAATGTCTCTGATATACGGAAATTAGTTGGAATAAACTCTTATGTTTTAACTTATATCTGGCACTGATTCTAAGAGAGCGAAAAACAAGTGTTCTGCTTGAATGTCTGTTTCAGACTGCCTTGAAGGAATGTCTTCTAATTGTTCGTTCAAACCTTCCCCTGTGAGAAGAAGAGGTAGACAATGCTATCAAGATTCATGAACTCTTCCTGTAACTGTACTTTTCTACCTGCGTGTACCCTTTTTTGCCAACCAGCTTGCGTTTTCTTCATATCATAATTTTCTTTAAATAAAATAGATATAATTTCTTGCATCCATCACATTATCCCAAAAAATAAATAGAATTTAATTTTCTTTTATAACCCTCTATTTAAATGAAGATTTCAATTATTAAATATAATGCAAATTAAATATAATCTTTTTTAAATGATCTAAAAGTTGCGGAACACGCAGTTAAAATATCTTATTTACATACAATGGAACGTGAATTTTGATATATATTTATATTTCAAAAATTAGATGTTTTACTTTTTATTATGTAAAAGGAAGGATTGTGATCGTGTCAAAATTTCGCAATTTAGTTTGTTGTGGAAATTATATGTTTCGAAATACCCTAAGTAGGATAAAAATGATTTTAACGAATGGTCTGTGTGTATGTGTGTTTTGGAACAAAATATCTTTAACGAAAAATTTCAAGTGGTTGAAACTTGGTATTCTGGTTTAAGTTCTCACCGCATCTCACTCGAATGTTATTTCAGTTTTCGTGATTCGCACAAAAAGAAAAAAGCTCCGACGATATTCTTTAAACTTCGCATCCTATCTAGTTATATAAATACCTATAACTTTTATTTGAAACATTTTCCTAAAACAATGTATGGTTCCACCACCCACATATAATATTTATATAAATTAGAATCATTGCTAGAATTCCATACTTGAAGGAAATCCATTTTGTAAAATCGTTATTTGAGTTATCGATTTTTGTTTAAACTTGGAATACTTACTGCACCAGATGTAAATGGGATCACTTTTATTTGAAAAATACCCCCCCCCCCCCAAGGGGATTTTAGATAGTTCTCAAGTATTTATGCGTAAAATTTCAAATGTTATATAAATTTGTGTAATGTTTTGACGCTATCCTGTGGATTAAAGTGTAAACACTTCTATACCTGCCTGGGTAGGTACTTGTACTCCCACCACTTCTATATTTATTTGTTTGGACAAATGGGTAAAATCTGAAGTTTATATTAACTGCAGTAATAGAAAGAAGTATGAGTGTTTCATGCCATATTTATTTTTATGCAAAATGCTCTTTGGTCAGCCGACCAGTGAACATCTTTTGTGAGTGCTCTGCTATTCGTTTAGTTATTGATTTCTGTTCTTCATTTTCTTTATTATTCAATTATTACGTAGATCATTTACATTTGTTTATTTCATTATTTGGACATTTTTTTTTGGAGTGTTTTATTCATTTCAGTTTATTTAATTTTTAATTCATTTCATGTACATATGTAGTTAATTGTAAATAGTGTATATACATGGTGCATGAACGGTGTACAGTAGTGGGGTGATTAGCTGACTGCTTACAGGTAACAGAACTTTTGTAATAGTACCTACTGTCGTAAGCGCTATGGAGAGGGTATTCCCCTGCCACTATCACTACTCTTTATCATTGCACTTATTTCAGTGCTCACTACTGCCCTAACTAGGGCACTATGGAGCAATGACCGACGCCATTTCACAAAGTATGTCACATTCTAATGCTTCTAATAGCATATGAATGTGATTCCAAGTCCCATTAACGCTGTGGTGGAATCTGATGCCTCAGAAGTTTTTATACAACCTTCAAGAAGACGTAAGAGGCAACTCAAAAAACCGCCTAGCACAAACAGCTCGCCAAAAAGCAAGCAAAAAAAGGGCACAGACAGTGATGCAAGCTTATCATCTGCTGCAACCCCACTAGTGGCAGCGCAACCCAATAAAAATCTCGACAAAAACCACCAAAGCCACCACCAATTGCCTTAAAAAACATAAAAAAAATTTACCAGTCTATCCCAACAACTAAAACTTCTTTGTTTGTAACGACAAATTCTATTGCAGAGCCAGACTAAATGATATGTCGGTATACACTCACGATAGCGACAGCTACCGAAAAGTTGTAAATATTTGCAGGAGAAAGATCAGGATTTTCACTGCTACCAACTACGCGAAGACAAATGTTTTCGAGTGGTAATCCGGTTGTTGCATCAAACAACAACTACGGATGAAATAAAAAATGACTTTCTGCCCAACTCAAAGTCATAAGGGTGCACTAGGTATTGCAGCATATAACTAGAGCTCCTCTACCATTGGTTTTTGTTGACCTGACAAATCCAGTCAGGAAATTTTCAAGCTTCGTTACCTTCTCTACACGAAAATTGGTGTAGAGGAATCTCGAATAAGAACTAATATAGACAGTGCACTAGGTGCCAGGATTTAGGACACACCAGAACCTACTGCAATCATCCCCCCAAGTGTGCCCGCTGTGCTAGGCCTCACCCATCAACTGATTGCACAAAACCACTGAAACAACCAGATGCCTGCCCTTTATGTGGCAGCGCTCATCGTGCGACGTATAGGGGTGTGCAACTCATAAGTAACTTCAGAAACAAAGAGAAATCAAATTAGTTTCTAAACTAATGCCTACTGTCCAGAAGAAAAGGTCTCTGTTTCAGTCACTCAGCCTTCTCCAGTTACACCTATACCACATCTGCAAAGAATAGAAAAAGACAGCTATGCTCATATTGCCAGCGTCACAATTAAAAACCTCCCTCAATCAAACAAATATGTTCCTTCCTCTATTAAGCCAACTCCAATCCCAGTACAGCCTACTCCTACCCCAATCAATCGTTACCCTATTCCTACATACTCTACAGCTAACTCCGTCCTTGACTTCACATCCCACTTTACGTCCTTCCTTATTGACTTCAAGTCATTAATAACTCCTCTAATTTCCCTCCTCGTAACAGAGCTCCTTCCTAAACTCACTCGATGAGCAATCCTTGTCATAAACTTCTCACAATTCTGCTCTAGAACGCAAACTGAATACTAACTCACAGACAAGAATTACAAGTATTACTGAATGACAGAAACATTGACATAGCACTAATTACAGAAACCCATTTGACTGACAATCACTACTTCTACATGCCCGGCTACAAGACATACAAAATTAACCATACTGGACAAAGAGCTCAAAGTGGCTCTGCAATTCTAGCCTCTAACTCCTGTCCCACCACGAGCACACCCTCATAGCAACAGATTCCTTTCAAGTCACAGCAATATCTCTATCACTATTTCCTTTTCCTATAACTTTGGCAGCAGTGTACTGTTCCCCTTCCACCACCATACATTACCCTCAGTTCAGATCCTTGTTCCAATCCCTCGGTCCCCGTTTTATTGCCGGCGGAGATTACAACTAAGCACCCGCACTGGGGCAGCAGGGTCGCTAACTCCCGTAGACGCCTCCTTAACAATATTATCCTTTCCCATAATTTTTCCTTTATGCCCCTGATTACCCTACATATTGGCCTTCTGATCCCAACCGCATCCCAGATTTAGTGGACTTCTTTGTTGCTTCTGGTGTAGGAGCCATTTTTTCAACCATACAAACTTGAATGATTTATCCTCTGACCATTCTCCAGTACTCCTTAACCTTAGCATAATTCCCATTCCTAAACCTCCTAAACCATCTTTGATTGAAGGCCCGATCAACTGGGATCTCTTCCAACATAAATTAGAAAATTCAATTAATCTGAACATCTCCCTCAAAACCGCCAGTGAAGTTGAGCAAGCTGTTCAACTTTTCACTAACTCCATTCAACACGCAGCCCAACAATCCTGCTGCTATCGTCATAAAAATCATCCTTCACCTAAACCTAAATCTGAACCTAATAACTGCTAAACGACAGGTCAGAAGGAGGTGGCAGTATTCACGATATTCTTCCGATAAAAGAATTTTTAATCAATTAACAAATCTCCTGCGATCCCAGCTAGCTGAGTTCCGATCCTCCCAAAACCAAAAATACATTGAATCCCTTTCCACTGAGAATAACTGCCTCTAGATTGCAACTAAAAAAATACTAAAATATCACACAACTGTATCACCTATCCGCACTCCCAATGGCTCCTGGGTCAGGAGCGACGAAGAAAGGGCTAACATGTTTTCTAGTTATTTAGAACATACATTCACCCCACATCCAGAGATACTAGATCTTACCCACAGTAAACATGTTCTTAAAAACCTTGATATCCCACTTCCTCTCCACTTTCCTTCTAAACCTATACTACCATCAGAGGTAAAACTCTTATTGAACATCTTCCTCGAAAAAAAAGCACCTGGACACGATCTCAT
Organism: Triatoma infestans; assembly: GCA_011037195.1. Taxonomy (NCBI): domain Eukaryota; kingdom Metazoa; phylum Arthropoda; class Insecta; order Hemiptera; family Reduviidae; genus Triatoma; species Triatoma infestans. Next base: position 14,583 of record JAAEAF010001248.1, on the reverse strand, counting down.
CACATCCAACATACTCCGCCATCTTCCTAGGATGGCCATTATTTTCCTTACGACAATTTTCAATTCTTCCTTCGTATCGCTCACTTTCCCATCCAATGGAAGTATATCCTTATCTATATCCTTAATTATCCTTATCCCCAAACCCCTTAAACCTCCCAGCGAGTTATCTTCTTATAGACCTATTAGCCTTCTTCCCATGTTATCCAAAGTCCTAGAAAAAATACTCCTTAAACGGCTAATTCCTATCCTAGTATCCAAGAATATCATCCCTCCCCATCAATGGTTTCCGCACTCGTCATTCCACAATCCAACAATCCCTCAGATTAGTTGATACTATTGCAAAAAACAACTATGAACAAAAAATATTGCCTGGGTGTCTTCCTGGACGTGGCTTAGGCTTTCGATAGAGTTTGGCACCCAGGACTACTATACATTTTAAAGCAGTTCCTTCCCATTTCATTTTATCTCCTCCTACAATCCTATTTAACTGATCGCTGCTTCAGGGTGAGGTGCGGCGTTGAAGTGTCTGATCTGCATGGGATCTGTGCAGGCGTGCCCCAGGGCAGAATACTGGGATCAATTCTATATACCGTCTACACTGCTGATATTCCTACTCATCCCCAAACCTTAATAACGACCTATGCTGATGACACCGCAATTTTATCTTCCCACTCCGATCCTATTCAAGTCTCTAACATTATACAAGAGCACCTTGAGCTCATTGAAAATTGGTTTAAGAAATAGAGAATAAAGCTTAACCCCACCAAGTGTGTCCAGGTGCCCATACAATCTTTCCAAACCAAAGTCTTTCGTCGAATAGTTAATGCACCCTATTATGTTTCTAATCAAACCCTCCATCACGACCTTAACATTCCAATCGTCAATGATCTTATCCACACCCGCTTCCAGAAATCCCACAAAAACCTAAAGGTCCACCCAAATCCTGTCGCCCAATCATTATCCACACATTCCCATCCTGAAAGATGTATTTCCTTTTTATTTCACGGCGATTAAAGCGGCGCTGGCCACGAGATCTCCTTCTCTCCCAACCTGCCAGTAAGTCCTAGGAAGTTCCAGCGCTGGCTGGTTTTTCCATCACGTTGTCCTAGTTGTGGCGCTGATCCTAGCTCACTGTCACAATTTGTATAATATCTTGTACATACACATTTGCCAATGTATATATTATACAGATGCAAATAAATAAATTTAAATTAAAAAAAAAAAAAATTATGCAAGAGTAACAACCATATTTTTAAGGTTTGTCTTAATAGTAGGGTAAAGTTAGGAGCAATGACGGGGGTAGAGAAGAAGACGCAGGCTTTACTTCTATTGTTTGCCACCAGGTGGCGTAATGCAAGTTAGTAGATGGTATAGGGAGAACAGAAGCGAATGTATTGCAAAATTCTTCAGTTATTTTGTATGCTCTTCTGTATTCTACGAACATTTATAAGCATAAGCTATATCTGAATGAATACCTGAATTTTTATAACGTATAAATAAATTTTTATATATTATATTACTTGCAATTGAAATGAAGGATTCCCACGCTGTAGTTAAAGTGGGACTCGTAGCCATAGTGTTTACCAAGTTTCATGTTGATCAGCCATGTTTCCTTCACAGAGGAGAGCTACAGCATCTATCTCTCCAACCTATGGTGCATCATCTATCTTACCAAAGTAGGAGAGACGGGCCAAGTGTTTGTTTTGTTTCTGGAATAAATGAGAATGTCTTTATTTCGAAAAATAACAAGTTTTTCTGTACATAATAGTAGTTGACATATGTTTTATAAGCATTACCTCTTTAATATATCTCCTATAATACAGGGCATAACTTAGAAATGTGCGTCGTCTCTCTTAACTTTAACCTATAGAAATAGAAAATGAATTTTAATTTTGTAAAATAAAGTTAATATTGGGGCGTAAAAATGGCCTCCTAACTTAAGTGTCCACATTGAGGACCATTTATTGATTATACAAGCGCTTCGCTTTTGAATCATTCATTTTCTTCTGCAGAAAAATGAACCCAGATCAAGAGTTTAATCCTTTAAAATTCTATCCTGAAATTGTGCCCTGAAGTTATTGTTGAACATTACGATGACCCCTGGAAAAAGAATCCGGTGCAGTTAAATCAGGTGAACTTAGTAACAAAAAAATACGACTTACGTTACCAATCCAACTGCTAGGATGTTAGTGATTTAGATTGTAAATAGGATTACGCAAATTATTTGTTGAACACCACAAAACTTATGTTCTGACAAACTTCAAGTTGCAATTAAAATTGATAAGCCCACTTTTATATTATTTCTAATTTTGGGAAGAAGAAATCCAAGTGAAAATGATGATAATATTATGAAACAGATCTTGAAAATAATTAATGGTTTTGACAACAGTTAAATAACTAAATTTATTTATTTATTTATTTGAATAGTTACCCTAGCTCCTCTACCTGTGCTTTAAGTAACACAGACAAACTGACACTGACGCTCACACACTACTTACTAAACGAGGGGAGAAGCTACCCAGCGGTAACATTCCCTAATTAATTATTCAAATTAACTGCTCCCTTCTTCTGCGGAGAGGAGATCGTGAGGCTACTGGCGCCTTGAACATCTGGGAGGATTGTCCGGAATGCAACGGAATGATAAATTTCGGATAAGAGGATTAGAGTGGGAATGAAAAGTCTGATGGAATTTGTTATATCAGGTTCGGGCAACTTTACTTACAAAAGGAATGTCTAAAACTCCGTATGAATGGTTAGATTTGAAACATAAAATGGAGCGTTAACGATAGTGCAAAGGATTTTGTATTGGAGAGTTTGAATTCTTTGGAAGTTTGAATGTTTTGTTGAACCCCATAGTGCGATGCCGTATGTCCAGGTAGGTTTTAATATAGATGTGTATATGAGTCGTTTGTTGTTTAGTGAGAGTTTTGATCTGTTGTCGAGAAGTCTTTTGAGTAGGCGATAGCGTCTATTAAGTTCAAGTCTTTTAAGTCGGGTATGTTGGTTTCATGTCAATCGTTTGTCTATATACATCCCAAGGTTGCGAACGACATTCGTAGAAGGGATAGGATTTAAATTGTAATAGACTGGAGGGAGAGTGATGCGGCAGAGTGTGAAAGTGTGTTTTGAGATTTGGTTTTGTTTAGTTTTATTTTCCATCTTTTGAATCATTCCTCTAACGAAGTAAAATGGGTTTTTGGAGCCTACTGTGTGCGGTTATTGGATCTTGATGAGGATGAGTGATTTATCTTCACTAGTTAGTGTAGTCACTGAAACGTTCATCCTGTAACTGTTTAAGTTCTGTTCTAAGTTGGTGAGTCAGCCTGTTGTAGATTCTTTTATCTGAGAGATAGCGGGTGCGTTGCCACTTGGGCCTCTGGCACGTCGCTTATCTATGATAAGTTTCCGGATATATAGAGGAACATTAACTGTAAAGTAACTAAAACGTGTTATAAAGGATTTTATTTAAAATTTATATTACAAATAAAGTGAGATGTCGAGGTTATTTTTCTTAAATTTGATTATACGTATTTATGGAAAATGAAATGTATTCATTTGATGAACATTTCTGAAATTGCTATCTTGATGTCAACTATTCTGGGGGGATAAAAATCAGATTTGAAACACTCACAAGACTTTCTCTTACTTATGATATGAGGGAATGGGGAACATATTATGTATCCAAGGCAGATGATAGCGATTCCAATGAAGTCCAGAAGAAAGCGCAATTAATATCAAACAAACCTACATAACACTTGAAATTTAACGTCATAGTTTCCTCAGGAACCCCCTGATTCCTAAATAAAAGTGATAAGCTCATATCTATGTGAAATGTGGTTGGTGTGATGAGTTGTTATGTAGTGGTAGCTTGTGTGGGACGAGCGGTTTAGTAAAAGGGGCTTGTATATATATATATATGTTTAAGAGAGTGAAGTATCAGAAATAAGAAAGTAGTCACCATAAACAATAAATATATTCTAATAAAATAATAACTACAAGTTATTTGCACGGGTATTATAAACTTAATATATTGTGGAACTGCACTGATTCTAAGATAACGATTCCTGAAGTGTCTTCTGCTTCGGTGTCTACAACAAACTGTCTTGAAGGAATGCCTTCTAATTGTTATTTCAAATCTTCCCCTGTGAGAAGAAGGGATAGACAATGCTATCAAGGTTCATGAACTCTCCCTGTAACTGTACTTCTTCTACCTGGGTTACCCTTTTTGCTAACAAGCTCGCATTTTGATTTTTTTTTTTTAAATTAAATATATTTTTATATTTCTTGCATCCATCACATATGTAAATATTAAGGAAACTCATTGTACCCGTTTTATTGAAAATTCCGAAAAACTAAAAACACTATTCAGTAAAAGTCGCACTTCTGTGTTAACCAATTTTTTTTTAATTTGAAATTCTTGGAATAAATTAAATGTAGCTTCATATTATATAAGTGGTAGAACCATACATTGCACTAAAGTGGTATTTTAGAGAAAAGTTTAAAGTTGGTATTCCTCCAATACCAATACTCATGAAAACTCTCGCTTTTGTGATCAGCAAACAGTGATACTCCACTCCTGTCGGATAGTGAGAAAAGTCCTACAGAACATATGGAAGAAACAAATATTCTTAATATCCTTCCAATAACAGGCTATCAGGTAATATGTAGATGGTGCAAGATGTTTAAAGAAAAACGTTGGGGGTATTTTCTTCAAGAAATCGCGAATAAAAGTGAAAAACTATTCAATAAAGTCGCTCTCTTCAGTTAATGGATTATCAAAACCGAATTATCACTTGCGATGGTGGTACTTAAACGGCATATCAAGTTAGCGCTTCCTAAATCATTCGTTAAAAAACATTTATTTATTTTATACTCAGGGGGATCTTAAAAAAATGTATTTCGGGTGAAAACTCAATTTCGAATTTAAACACAATCAGATCGATTAGGTTCCACTTATGAGGAGTAAGAGATAAGTAAGATGATCGTCTTAAATTTGAACACTCTAATTAGTGTGCGCTCAATATACAGCTCGCTCATTAGAATTCAATAATAGAGTAATAATTAGAATAGTGCCCGCACATCACTTGTTCATTCTTTGTATGTATATTTAGCTCGACGAAAGGCATTAAATAATTCATCTGATTATTAGATATTACAAACGCAGGAAGGATTTTCAGTTTGAACTATATTGATCATCAGCTATATTGTAATAATATACCACTATATTATAATAATAGACCATTATATTGTGTAAATGAACATGGAATAGCGCTCGTAACTATCTGCTGTTAGGCTGTTGCAGCTAGAACCGCTTATTAATGGTAAGGAACCATTTCCCTTTTGTGTAATAAAATTGTAATATATTCACGATTTCCAATTATCTGGTATTTTAGAGAGGAATTATGCTAAGTATGAATGTTTGTGCATTTATAATAATAATAATAATGTGCTGAGCCGAGGATTCGTTATTGATATCTCTATACTAGACGCTGCCAATATTGCTCGCATGTATGCAGATAAAATGTCTAATACAAAGTTTTGGCATTAGAAATAACTGCCCTATGCAGAGAAATCTCCATAATGGACATAATTCCTCTTTTATTATATTCAGGGTACAGGAAACGTACGTAGCCATTTGGTGGGGGGGGGGAGGGGGGTGGGGGGTGGGGGGATTAGAAAATTGGACTCATGAAAACTCTCGCTTTCGAGATGCAGCAAACAGTGTGGTAATACACTCATGTCATATAGTGAGAGATGTCTTGCAAGACAAATGGAACAGTTAGTTATAGTCCCGTGATATTCCATCACCGCTAGCATCATAAATACCTAAACATATTTGAATCAGGCATGGTGGAGGTATCTCAACGGAACACCAAGTTAGAGCTTCCTTCGATTTTTCGTTCTTGAGATATTTTGAAATATATATATATATATATATATACACACACACACACACACAAACACAAACTATTCGCTAAATACATATTTTTCATATTTAAAAACCTCGATAAGTATTATTTCCGGTGAAAAATGAATTTTGAAAATTGAATAGGATCACAATATTTCCTTTCACTAGGTGGAGTAAGTGAAAGTTAAAAAACTGGACAGGTTAAAATAAGACGAAGTAAAAAACTGAGGACAGGTTGAAATCCTGTCACCCTAATATAGTACGTAATTAAGATATATTCCATATATTTAGATTTTAATTATTTTATATTATTATTTTAGATTATTTAAAGAAAATATATGTTTAACTTTTGAACTGCATCCTCCCTGTTTCATAAATCCCCAAACTTTGTGCCATAAAAAATTATTGCTTTAAAAAACGCTATGAAAAAATTGTTAAATTTAGCTGAAATCGGAATATTACGTTTTTTTTTTTTTAAGATTTTTACTATCCCATAACTGCCTCCACTCTCTTACAGAATCATTTAAATAAAATAAAATCTTGGGCCAAAAAAATGGCAGATTAAACTCAACCCACAAAAATGTCAACAAATCACCTTTATTTACTCTGCGTCGTGCCTCCTATCCTTCAGTAACCTTCAACTCAATACCACTCTCACCTACAAACTTAGTTCACTACCTTTGGGATGTACATCAACAAAAGACTAACCTAGAATCTAGATACAAAACTAAAATGACCGGAACTTAACAAATGGAATAAGTTACTTACTACTCAGACTAATAGGAAGACGATCGAAACTATCTCTTGAGAACAAACGACTAATATACAACTGTATACTCAAACCGATGTGGACATATGGGCTTGAACTGTGGGGTTCAAACAAGCGCTCAAATTCCCAGAAAATGCAATCTTTTCAGTTAAAAATACTCCGTCAGATAACAGATACTCCATTCTATGTCTCTAATTCCACCCTCCACAGAGATCTCAAAATCCCATATGTATCTGAAGCTGTCAAAACTAAATATAAAAAATTCTACGACTCTCTTGCCCATGTCAACTCTAATCCTCTTGTTCAAAATCTCGCCTCCACAACTATACCAGATAATCCGGGTGGATAAACAGGGTTGTCGACTGAGCCGCTGTTGGCCCCGTGATCACCTCCAGCAATAGGAACTAACTCCTGGAGAAGCTGGGTAGATTCTCTCTTCCAGTTATTCACGTCATTCATCATCGCACATAATCATCCTATATTTATTTATATAGATTGTGAATTCCAAATAAAAAAAGAAAAAAAAAAGATTTTTACTATAAACGGACATTATACTAAACTATCCAGTGCGTAAATTGTCATCAAAATGATATTTCAATGTTAATTATTATGTGAACGAAACCCGTAAATATTTATTATTAATTTACAATTTCAATTTTATTGCCAATGTCCAATTCTCCTGTTAAGAGCCAATTTTCCATCTTTTCTAAAAAAATCAAAGTTTTGGATTCCATAATTCACAATATGTATGACTAATCAGTCATTACTGAATTACAAGGGTTTCACTGGCAGTCAATCACGATGACTTCAGTGTAAAAACAAATGATGTCGGATCATTTATTTACTCATTTATTTTATTAAATATTTACCTCTGAGAAATTTTTTAATTAAAAAAAATAAATAAATAAATTCTGCAAAAGTTATTACCCCAAACATCTTAATAAAACTTTTTATTGTGTTTATTGAAATGGAAGCTAAGTTTAAGAAATAAATTTCTAGAAACATGAAACAGGGAAGAAGTGAGTGGAAAAAGGAAGCTTAGTGAAAAGAAGAAAGAATTAAATGCCATTGTACCAAACCATTGTACCTTACTTCAGAATGACTTAGAGAAAATTTTGCAATAACAATATATTAATAATATTGGCTTATTGAATACTAGGGTACTTGAATACTGGCTTACATATTGATTTTCTGCATACAGAAATATTGAAGAAGATAAAGTCCAAGCTCTCATTCAAAAAAAAGTTCTTTGAATGTTGTGAAAATATTTGGTAAAATCATGTTGATTTTCAGTATTTTGATAATCCATAACGGCCTTCATGAAGGGACTTGGCATTGAAATTAGAAACCAATTTCCCTCCCGCCATGTTCCTTAATATATATATAAAAAATTCACACCCCTACTAGCAGCAAGTATTGGCAGAAATATCTCCAAATTATTTTCTAAAACTTGGCTACACTTTAGAATTGGTGCCAAATTATATTTTGGGTTAGAATTCCTTAAAGACAGAATAGAATAGAATGACACGAGAGGGGGACTCTAACCCAGGCACTGCAGCTTATCCAATGAGGCTTATTGTGCACACCCCTTAATGTCTAGTAAAGGAATCGTCCCCTGGGGTCCACCAGTCCTACTTGAAGTACGATTTTCTCCGGTCTCAACGTGCCGAAGATCTCGTACCTCACTCTGCCGATTGCGACGCAATCAAATAAAAAAGGTGAGATGCCGTCTCATCCTTCTCCTGACACAGTCTACACAAGAGCTCCTAATCAAATAATTCCATCTTGTGCAGATGTTTCTTGAACCTACTTGCCCTGAAAACAGGCCCGTTATCAGACAAATCTGATACCTGCTTAGACCCAGGATCTCTCTGCTTCTTCTCTTTCACAGCTCTGGCATGACCGTTTTGCCCTGTTTTGCCCCAGTACTTAGCCCCCAGTGACGATTATGTTCTCTCAGAGACGTAATCCTCACTGGAGAACATTGATACAATTGGCTATCCTCAGGAAAGGGCTAGTTCATTACCTTGTGTCCCGGCACCCATATTAGCCGCACTTTATTGTGCCTTTATTTAGGCGCCTCCTGGGAGCCTCTACACTCTCTGGCTAGGGAAGAAGTAATTCTGAATGCCCAAGAGCCTTGGCTGTCCGAAAAGATGCATATCTCCCTATTCCTACGGCCCATACGTATGTTGTCCTCAGCACAGACCTTTTCCTTAAAGATAAATGAACTATTTAATTACTGTCTAATTTAAATACTAATTTATTACAATTACTATCTAACTTAAATCTAATTTATTACAATTTCAAAATCATTGTTTAAAGGATTTGATTAAATATTTTGTCATGGCTGTATTCACTAAATAATGTTGAACATATTTTTATAAAAATTAAATATCGAAACTGCTATTTAATAAAAGCATTTAGTTTTGGACTATGATAAATTAATATTTGAGATTATAAAGTAGTAGCCACGCCTAACGTTCCTAGCCAAGGGGAGTAAACCCCTCAAATCCATAACCCCCCCCAGCGCATATTGGTCTTTGGGCGTGGGGCTAACACGCCTATCTATATATCTCCATGGCGCTACAACCCTTGGTGGGTCCTGGCCTCCTCTAGGAGTCTATTCCAGCTGTCTCTGTTGGTTGCAGCAGGTTTCCAGTTGCGAGTACCCAGGAGATTTCTCTCATCGTTGACAATACCATCCAGCCATCTGAGCCGACCTTTCTTGTTGTGCCCACTTCTCCTTCCAGAATTTTCCTTGACACTTCATCTTGTTCCATTTTAATTACGTGGCCCGCCCAGCTCAATCTGTTTAACCTAATCTTCTTCACTATATCTGCTTCTCCATATAATTCATACAATTCCCTATTCTTTCTTCTTCTCCATAAATTACCTTCTTTAATTGGACCAAAGATTTTTCGGAGAATTTTCCTTTCGAAAATAAGGAGGTTTTTTTCATCTCTCTTAAGAATGGTCCAGGTTTGAGAAGCATACGTTAGGACTGTAAGAATGAGCGTTTTGTAAAGCCTAATTTTGGTTTGCCAGGATATCAAATTGCTCTTCATATATACATGCTAACACGCCTACCTCGAAAAAAAAACGTCATTACGAGTCGAAAACAAAATAAGTAAAAATAAACCAACATGAGTTTGCCATTGGTGAAAGTTTCTAATATCTGGGAGCGATCGTGACGGACAGAAATGAAATGAATGCTGAGATTAAAGCAGGAATAGCAGCTGGCAATAGGTGTGTCATATAACTATAATAGGTCGTAAAACTATAATAAGACCGATTGTAACCTAAGCAAGTGAAGCATGGGTACTGTGAAAAAGGAAGCGAAAGAATGCTCGGGTTATGGGAAAGGACCAAAGCTGGTAAATGGACAATGATATGCCAGGAAAAAGTCAGAATTGTATAAAACCGACGTGTATATAATTGAGGACGTAGTGGCACTAATAAAAAAGGATCGTCTACATTGGTTGGATCATGTGGAGAGGATGGAAGATGGACCAAGGTGGTTGTCGACGAAGATGAAGACCTCGCCTGCGCTGGTTGGATTATCTTCAGAATGATCTTTCCGGGAATTAGACAATGGAGAGAGAGTGCTCAAAATAGGGATGTCTGGCTTTTTCCTCAGCAGTAACCCTAGTAAGGAAGATTTTATTATTTCTACATGCTTCATATAATACAACATGTAATTAATTGCGTATACATCAACATCAAAAAAACAAAATCTTATATCCTTAAATAAAAATTAAAAGGAGTCTAGTGTAAAAACAAGTTGGGTAAGAAACATAATAAATCATAACAACTAAATGTAACCATATCTTAAAAATAAAAATGAAACAAAACAAAACAAAACAATGAAAGAAATGAAACACAATAAAGGAATCCTTATCAAGGGTTAATTTTATTAAAGTTAATATCAGCAAATTTTATAAACAAATCAATATGGTCTTCCGGAAATGAGCTGCGCTTCTGATATTGGCCAAGTTGTTGATCTTCTCTGCATGTTATTGATCTAATTAAAGCTGCTTTGAATTTCTCCACTAATGGACATAAATATGTAATTTATGATGAAGATCTTATATGGAGTTTGAATCACAGGGACAATAAGGAGACTCAATGATGTTGAACGTATTCAGATAATGCTTTGTTTGGTCCGTGGCCTGATAAGAAGTGAGTGAAGATCGTAGTCTCGTACTCGGAAATCGTATGCTCGTAATCGGAATATGTGTAGTTATGCCGTGTGTGTAAACAGTTAAAAAGTATCTTTTTGTTTGGGTCGCTTATCTGCGCCTTCCTCCATAAATCTTCCCATTTCTGGCGGAAGCATGTGGAGGACGAAGTCCTCTAGGACTGCCGTTGTGCCAACAACTGAAAAACCAAACTCAACATTTTGTAGGAAATAAGGACTGCTTTGATACAGGATTAAAATTTATCTTAGTAATTACACATAAAAAAATCAGAAATTAATTATCAAATATAGAAATCAATTATCTGGTGGAAGGTGCCCATCCCAGTGATATAAACACTCTGTTCAAGAGAATCCGATCATATTTCATGAAATTACTAAATATTTTATAATTATAGGCTGTGAGTAATGAAAATTTTGTCGTCGTCCCCCCCCTCCCCCTGTGTACAATATATAATAAAATTGGTGTGGCAATCAACATGTTAATGAATGGTACAAATAATTTATCAAATATAATTGGGAAACCTTTTTTTTAATTGTTTAAATATGAAATAATTATTTTTTAAATACAAACCCTGTAAATAAATATTGTTTGTAGTCAATCCCCCCCCCCAAATAGTCCCAGTTCTGATTCGTGGATTTACACGGGTACCTTTGGTCTCTGAATAAAACCATGAAAAAATTTATATATATTGCATTTATTATTTAATTTTATTTATATAATTATATTTGTAAAATTATAATTTAATGCCATTAAAAAATGTATCCATACACACTCTCGTACAATGGCTCCCAGAAAAAGCATTTGCAGATAGAAGAAGGGTGGGGAGTGGGTACTATTTGGTTTAGTCGTGTAAAGATCGGCTCTTTCTTTTTTCCTTATTTGAGTGGTTTCTAGAGGATTGAAATTCACAATTTTTGTTATATACAGAGATTATTGTGCATTCTATTGGCTGTTGAAATTTCAGTTAAATCTATCGACAAGTTTTTGAGATATTAATTAAAAACTAAATTGTTTAATTACTCAGTGAAGAAGTTAAAAGTGTAGGTGGGGCAGCGTCTATACGTAAATCATAGATAAACTTTGCCCTTTTTGCTAAAGAAGATTTCATAGTGGAACTTGGAAATATTTACTTCCGTCTGGCCAGCTGGACAGGTTTTCTTTAGTAAACTCATCTTTTGTTTTTATTGACTTTTTATATTTATTCGTTACACGTATTTTCTCTACATTAAATTTAGCGCCATTGATGTGAGTGTTTTAATGTTCTTTTTTTTTCATTTATAACTGAAAAATACAATTTCAAATTTATTTAAAACGCTATTCACTGTTTAAGTTGAACAATTATTAATTTGTTTAACTGTTGCTTGTGTATGTCTGAATCTCTGTCTGGTGGTTCAAAACGACAGGGAAGTTCCCCTGGAGATTCTGAGAAAATCGATCTAAAAAAATCTTTTTAACAGGCGCAACAATGGAAAAAATCGATTCTTCTCAGATAGTATCTCTCATAAAAGAATTGATGTCCGGTTTGTTAGATGATAAATTGGCCCCCCTCGCTACTAAGGTCGAATTCTCGGCTCTTAGAGATGACATAGTTGCACTTAAAGAGGAAAATGCTCTGTTGAAAGCCGAATTGGTAGCCATTAAAGCAATACATATTAAAACAGAAACTCGTATTGAAGGAGTGGAAATCGCATCTCGTCGAAATAATTTAATTTTTAAAGGAATTCTTCAAGCTATTTGAGCGTGATAATCTCTGACTTCTGTCGCGATGTGTTGAAGAAAGATATTCCTGCTGAACATTTTTATGCATTCCCTATAGGATCCAAAAACAATGCGAATAACCCTATTCTAGTGTCATTCTTTCGTCCTCAACATAAATTAATGATTCTTAATTCTGTAAAGATTTTAAGAGGTACAGGTTTTGTGGTACATGAGGACCTTCCGGAAGTAACTAGGAAGAAGAAAACTAAATTGCTGTTACTAAGGAGAGAAATTTTGCGATTGAACAGGAACATCAATGTGAAGGTGCGCTCTAACTGTCTGCTGGTAAATGGGTGTAAATTCACTTGGTCCACTCAAGATGGGCTATGTTATGCGGGCCAGGATGGTGTGCAGAAGCTAAGTGAAATAGTAGGAGCAAATGTTTCCGATTTTATTTCTGCTTTACACTCTGAGAGTCTACCGAAGGACTACTTCGCTCGCTCTTCGCTTCAGGCCAGCAAAGTAATCTCAGAACTACCTTCATCTGGTTATCAAAGGATTTCCTGAAAGTCTCCAGCTGTTTGTCAGAAGAATTCTACGGTTGCTGTTACTTCTCTTTCCATAATATGTTACAACATTTCTGGTTTGCGATCTAAAATTGAAAATTTTTCTAGTTCTTTTTTAAATTTACTGAGAATCTGTGATGTTTTTAATCTTTTGGAAACTTTTGTTTTAGAAGATTCTTTTAATTTTTTTAATAATTATTTTCCAGGATAGAATTTAATGTGGGTTTCAGCTAAGAAAACTTCCAAGTGTGGACGAGCTAGTGGAGGGATGCTCTGCGCAATAAAACGTTCTAATAATAATTTTTTTTCTTCCTGATTAGGAGGTCGGACTGTAATTTGTATAAAGCAAAAAGATGAAGTGCTCTATGTATTACCGGTATACCTAAACTGCAATGACTGGGATAATGATTTTAACGATCTTTGTGAGTCTATAGAGTCATGTTCATCTAGAAAATTAATATTGCTGGGCGATTTTAACGTTAGGATTGGAACTTCCCAGACTCTTCCAGACGAATTACTTCTTAATAATCCTAAGTGTTCTCCTCTCAGGTCATCTAAAGATGTTGTGGTAAATAAGGTCGGGTTGCGATTCCTTGAGCTTTGTGATAACAATGATCTGATAATATTGAATGGACGTTTTGATGACGATAAAGAAGGAACATTCACTTTCATCGGTCCTGTGGGCTGCTCTGTAAATGATCTGTGTTGTACGTCTTTCGATTGTTTACCCTTTGTTGATCATTTTGCCATTCTCAGTGAAACCTTCTTGGACCACCTGCCGCTATCCCTTACTATTTGTCTAGAACAAGAAATTAGCAATAACATTCTACCTCTTCTTCCTCAACTTATTTGGAGAGAAAAAGATAGAGATATTTATAGGCAGAATTTAGATAATGAAATTGATGCTGTTACTCATTTTCCTTCCGATCCTCAACATTTTGCCGATATGTTAACGGATTGCATTAAGCGTGCATGCCCTACCCCTGCTTCCTTTCGCTCTTACATTTAATCCTACCAGAAAAATCCGTGGTTTGACTATAAGTGCCTTCAAGTAAGGAAAAGATCCTTCAAGCTCCTGAATTTATTTCGGAAAACTAATTCTAATATAGTTAAAGATGCGTATCGCGAAGAAAATAAAAAGTATATATCGCTTTGCATTAGCCTCAAAAGAGAATATTATTTCTCGTTATGTAACGAATTTAAAGCTGCTTGCGATTCTAAACGGTTTTGGTATTTAGTCAATAGCTTCCGTCGAAAGGTTTTTATCTGTGGCCATAACGTTTCTATGGATATACTCATGAATCATTTTAAAAATTTACTTAATCCACCTCTAGTTTCTTCAAGCTCCTATGCAGAGCCCTTCAATGTATCCCCTTTATTGGATTCTCCTTTCTCCCTTGACGAGCTTCTTCACGTTATCTCCCTGCTTAAAAGCAATAA
>JAAEAF010001247.1:223265-270239 GCA_011037195.1 Triatoma infestans | reverse complement strand
TTCTTAGAGAAATGTCTGCTAAAAATTGTTAAGCTGTAAAAGTGGAAATCGATCAACAAAATATATTACTAAATGAACATAATAACATGCAATTATAAACATGCACAAATTCACTTACCCATTTTGCTCTGCTTGGACTGGAAGTTCCAAAGAAGGATATTATAACTGAGATAAAAATATTTTTTAATGATAATTCTAATTCTATTTATTAATAAATATAAATAGAATAAATTTATTTTCATTGCAAATAATAGCTTTTGGATGTAAGATGTGTGTGTGCGCGCGTCTATATGTGATAGGTTTATCCTCATAATTATGAAATAAAAATCCCCAAAATTAAGCACTAAATCCTAACCTAAATAACATCATAAACGATTCAAGAATCATTGCGGATCCATCCACATATTCAACGATTCAAGAGAACTCCCTCTTCAGGCAGTAAAAGAGATCAATCGAATTTCCTTAAATTGAATTATTTCTAAATAATAACTATCACTTTTTTTAAAAAAAGCAAAAAAAAAGCAAAATAAATTAATGCTACTTAAATCACAAATTCAATCTTGAGAGATCCAAATGTATAATAGGAAAGTCTGTAGTACATATACTACCGTAGAAATAAAGTTTGTGACAATTACACGGTTTAAAAGAAACAATATTTCATAATTGGAATTATAATAAAATTATTATTGCTATTAAATCACGAGAGTAATTTCAATCACTTTTTTTTTTATTTAGAATTCATAGCTGTTAGCAGTGCCATTCCCAAAGCTACATAAATATGGAGGATTATTATAATTCCCCAGCCCACTTATAACGCTGTAGGTTGGGACGCGTAAACATTTATCTGTTGCAGAGTTACATACCTATGGAATGAAGGTAGGCACCACTATAACTTTCCTATAAAACACTTTATAATAGTACAAGATTTGTATTAATTAAATTAATTAATTGAAACATTTTTGTTGACAAAAACTATTACCAACTATTAACTGTTTTTACTTTCTCTTACTTGCTGTTAAGAGGGAAGTATTGCCAATTGAATCAAAATTTTTGATATCGAGATTTCACCGGAAATAAATCTTTTGAAATTCCCGGAATCAGAAAAAGTGGTTTCTAAAAATTTATCTGTGTCTGGTATTTTATCCGTCGTAGCATGCATATTTACGTTTTTCCTGACCGTTTCGGATTTTTATCCATCGTCAGAGCAAATTAACCAAGCTCGTGTAGAGTTCGCTTCAACGTAATGTTCTGTCATTTGTTACTCACAATTGTTGGTTGTATATAATTATGTGGGGAGGTTATAAGGTTATGTTGAACATAACCTCAAAATAGTCATTTATTAAGTTTAGGTTGTCCTATTGATACAATAACCACGGAAGGCAACTAAAAATTTAGTAAAAATTCTAAGTTTGAAGAAAATTTGTCAATTATATTGTGTAAATTGTTTTAAGAGAGAGAGTAGTGTGAGTGTTTCACACCAGATTTAGTTCATTCTGTATCTTCATTGTGATAAGTGATGTTTGTGATGAGTATTTCTCAAAACACTATTTCATAAAGTCGTGGCAAAAATCAAAACGTTGTGTCGAAAAACAATGCATTATGGAAATCGGTAATTTATTTTATTTCTTTTTTTCAAACTGTTTACTATCCGAGGATGTTATGTA
Organism: Triatoma infestans; assembly: GCA_011037195.1. Taxonomy (NCBI): domain Eukaryota; kingdom Metazoa; phylum Arthropoda; class Insecta; order Hemiptera; family Reduviidae; genus Triatoma; species Triatoma infestans. The sequence goes on along the minus strand of JAAEAF010001247.1, from coordinate 268,575 downwards.
ACATTCTACATAATGTAGATACAATGTTAATAACAGGAAACAAGGCTCATTAGTAGTCTGAGATTATTATTTAAAAACAAATCTAAAACATTTAATAAGAAAAAAACTTAAGTGACATAAGTGAATTTTCACTGAGTATTCTCATCAAACATCGTTACTTGCCAAGTGAGAGAAGTCACGAGAATTGTAAAAGATACTTCCCCACGAGTTAAATATGAGATTTTTTTCCTGCAATCCAATCGTATTAAATTGGTTCTTAATTTATAGGAATACAAATAGAAAGCAAAAATATGAAAAGGTGCAAATACTGAGAATGTATTTTAATTCAAGTCAAATACTCCCTCTCTCTATAACATGATCCGATTGATATAACCTCAAATCCGCTGTTATTAGTTTCGATCAGGTTTTCGCTTATTGCTACTATAAGTAGTGCAGATTAAAGATGAATAATGTCATTTTCACTTACAACTAGGAGAAAGTGGTTGAAACTCACTTGTGTGCAAAAGTTGAACTTTCTTCACTAAATTTAGTACAATAATCGTCACATTGTTTAAACGATTGCAAAACAAGGAAATTGTTATGTTATTTGAAGTGACTATGAAATAAAATAAGCAGATTACTGGAATTAACTTTTCTAAGCTCAAGGCTAGAATACTAGGTATGTTTAATAATTAATAATTCATGATATGTAAGTACATAACCTCTCAAGTGTTAGAAGTAATTTAAACTCATCTTAACTATATTTTCCCATAGACGTTGTTAGAGGGAGGGACTACAAGTTTGAAATATCTTTTTTAGCTCGCTGAAGATGCTATTGAGGACACTACACAAATTCTAGTCGTATGTATTGTGTGGATGTTTTAAGTTTTATTAGGCTGGAAAATTTCTGCAGGTATGCAGAAGATACCTGAATAAAAGAGGGTACTCCATTTCCATCTACAGGAGAGGGGGCAATCATTAGGTAACCCCTATTTCAATAGACTCCAAAATATGAAAATTTTAGAAGAAATTAAGTGATGAAGTAAAATCAAGTCGTTGAGATTGGTTCCGCAGAGCTGGAAAGCATCAGTGCTATTTTCCGTGATGGCCTGCTTCTTTTTGTAGCCATCGACCGATTTCGGGCGTTCGCCCATCATCAGGATGTTTTTGCCAAAACAGTGTGATAACATAGACTTGCACAGAGCAAATTCATTAGATACACTGTATTTACTGTATCAACTGAATTTCTTCTGGGCAAGTCTATGTTGATGATGTGTATGATGGACGAACATCAGAAACCGGGTGAGCATAAAAAGAAGCAAGCTATCACGGAAAATATCATTGATGATTTCCAGCTCTCCGGAACCAACCACAACAAATAAGTTTTTTAATATGTACTTCTTTAAAATAATAATTTTTATCTCTAATTAAACTATATATGTTTCCAATAGACTTGAATCTCATTTTCGTCATATTTCATTTATTCATATAGCTGTATTACTGAGCAGTTGAGTTTGAACAAGTGATCTATCGTCGTTTTTTAATTAATTTTGTAAAGAGGGGAAAATTTTGTATGATTATTACTGACTGATTCATGGTGATATGTAATCAAAATCCTTGAATCTGCGATAGCTGAACCATCTTATATATATGGGGACAAATAAAATTGTAAATTTCTTTTAATGTAACTTTTTCACTTTCTCTGCTTCATGAAACAACAACAGCATTCGAGTCCGTCCACCGGAAACATATGTTCTAAAATCTCTTGAATCTGGAAGTCTTTATTCATTTTCTATTTAAAATTTTAAGTTCTTTCTGTTGAAAAGTTGGAACGGTAATCAGACTTAGAATTTAATTGAATTTTTAATCATAAATAACGTAATGAATGTTTTAACCTACATAATTTACAATAGTAAATTCTGATTAATTATATCATCACTTGATTATTTAGGACTTGGTGATTTAAAAAAATATATATTGTATAGAAATATGATTATCAAAATAACGAAATAAGTTGTTTCTAACCCAAGTTTGAAGAAATGTGATAAAAAAAAGAAGGAGAAAGCCATGTGAGTGTTTCATACCAGATTTGTTTAAGTCACAGCCTGCTATTGCTGTGTGCCCATTCCCATTCTCCAGTAGCTGCTCCATTCTCTTTTATTTTTTTGAAGATAGTCACGCCATGTACCATAATCCATGCAATTAAAAAGAAAAATCAACATATGTAGCTGGTATCCATTAATTGGGTAACTTTTTTTTTTTTTTTTACCAAATAACAATCTAATAGGAAGTTTTTAATCATGCAACACTTTGAATAATACATTTCCATATGTAACGTACACATAGACACAACATCCTGTCATAAATTAACGGTAAATTGTTTTAGGATCATGACTCCATGAACCTTTTTACTGTTTTTTTTTATCTTGGGGTCAAACACATAGAACAATTAATCATTGAAATATATATATAATAAAATGAATTACTGCAACCGAATTACGTAAATAACAAATGAATAGTGTTTTTTTTTTTATTCTGTCATTTTTATTTCTTAATTCATTTCATTTATCAATATTGTATAAAAACATTCATGTCTCACAATGGAAGTGGATAATTATTATATAAAAAATATATTTTAATCTATTCAATTTTTTTTTTCTGTTTTTAAAGCATTAAATTTCAGGAATGATTTTAACTTACTGGATATTTCTTGCATGATTTATTACAGCATCAATGTCTTAGTAATAGAAATAAAACAGATAATTGTGTAAGTTCCTGCTGTAGGCTATAGGCTCAGAAATTGCAAGATTTGTAAGGGTAAAGGGAATGACTGTTAAACCAAATCTACGAGGAATTAGGACATCGAGTTTACTCGTGTTTAGTATGTAAATTAAACCTAAATAGCTCCACATAACTACCTCAGCGTGCTCCAAAATAGGTGTGCCCTGTGCTGGAAGTATCAAAAAATGTATTATTTATTTAATTATGCTGCCTAGCCGCAGGAGCGCTAAGATCTCTGAACAAATGACCAGCCACCCAACGATAGCATTGACTACTTCAAAAAAGAGTATACGATCTGCATTAGGATTATACATACATATATTCTTACCATAAAAACTTAATTTAAATATTTTTTTTAAATGAATAAAATAAAAAAAAGGTTATACAGAAAAAGAAACGATCTGTATCTAATATCTAGAAAATATATATCAATCGCATTAATTTCTCAAGCATTTCTAAATAAATGCCCCTTTTTTTCTTTTAATTAATTATATTGAAATGTTTATTATAGGAGAGAATTAATTTAAAGTTAAAGCATTGACTATCAAAATAATGCGTTTGATTAAAATATCTTTGATATATTATCATTAATACATTCACATAAATTCCAGGACAGATATTTTACAAGATAAATATAATAAGGATGGTTTTCTTTTGTGGACACTTTATTTATTTTAATACTTTCAAACAATACTAATAAATAAATACTTTGGACAATATATTTAACTACACAGATAATAAAATCACTTGCTTTAATGATCATCAATAATTTCTCTATTTTTTTTGTATAGTATGTCCTTGATTTTTCAGTTTTATTTTGTTTCTTTTATACTTTTATTCTAGAGCAGATACTTAAGTAGATGTAGTAAACAATAGTGACTATGAACATAATTATGACTTCATATGTTTATGTATATAATTGGCAAGCTATTGTTTAATTTAATGTTGATCAGCTCACTATAAAAGGAACAAAATAAAGACTATGTAAACATACATAATTGGTTTATTAGCAACCAGATTAAAATTTAAAAGAAGAGATTTCAGATAGATAAAATTATTCACTACTAAGGTTTAAGCTTTCAATATTTAGACATAATAAGTTAATGATTGTTATTTTATTTTTTGAACACGCCCATTTATTTTGATCTTAAACAGACTACAAATATAATCATTGTCCTAACTTTCGTAGCTTTACTATATCATCTCATTTTTAATTTGATTTGAAAAAATTTACTTTAAAATCTAATTTCTTCCTACTTCACTTTTCAGTTCCATTTCCTTGCACCATTTTCTAAGAGTGCTCTTTTTGGTTTGCCAATGAAATTGTTTTAAATCAACTAAGTATGAAATATCCAATAACGGCTTGGAGAACAGTAGTTGAAACGAAAGATGTAGAAGAAACGATTTTATAAATGTGATGAGAAGAAAAAAAAATGATTATCATCGTTTCAGGCTTGTTCACTTTATATACACTTCCATAATGATTGGGGAGGACGATGGTGATATGTTGAAATAAAATATTACAGACAAACGTATTGACATTATTTTTAATGGAATTGGGTGGGGAGAATCAGTATAGAGAGAAAAAAGTGGCAGAGCGATGAGTGGCATTGGTTGGCTAGTTAGAACGCCTGCTATTCTAACTCTCTGGCATTAGAAAAGAGCTTCTTGGCAAAGAATTGAGCGAAGATAATTATTTATTGGAAATGGTCGCACGTTATATAACTCTAAAGTTAATGTTATAAGCTCCCCCATAATTATTACTAACTCCTTCATTGTTTTATACGTTGATTTTAATTTTCTCTTCTAATAAGAGGAACTATTGCGATCGTATCAAATTTTCGAAGTGAATTTTCACCGGAAATAGGAAAAAAGCAAAGTTTTTAGTGAAATGTCTGTATATATGTTTTTAAATTATTCTTTTATTTTCAACATGCTCCACAGAATTGTGACATATGTGTGTGCGTGCGTGTCTGTATGTGTATATGAACTAAATATCTTGAAAACGCAGGAAGCTCAATCTTGGTATTCCGTTTATGTATTTTCATTGTACACGAAGCAACATCCATTAACCGGAAGTGCCACTTGCCACTTTATTCAATTTTTTTTTTCTCGAAAATGACTCCAACGATTTTCTTTATAGTTTAATAATATCTACACTCGTAAATATCTATCACTTTCATTTTAGACATTTCACCAGAAAAAAAATCCTATTTTTGTGGGATTCTGGGGGAACAGTAGCGTTATACATTCCCCTAAAGTGCCACTTCAGATTTTACCATGTACATAATATTAATATATTATAAGCATTGATACAACTCCAAAATTGAAGAAAATCGGTTAACTGGACTTTACAGTTTTCGACTATTCGTACTTTACATCTACAAAGTTAAAGCATATTTTAGCAAAGTTTTTTGTCCAGTACTGCTGGACTCGGACCCGGAACCTCCGCGTTCTAGTCCAGCGCGCTATCACTGAGCTAATCCCTCCCCATGGATAATATTGCTTATATTGTTATTATTATTAAAAAATAACTTTTTTTAACAGGCAGATTTAGCTCAGTGATAGCGCGCCGGACTTGCAATTAAACCTATGTCGCAACAACCCATGAAGGACCAAGCTTATTGGAGAGGGTTTGTGGTAAGCCAGCCGCAATTCCCTCGTCATTTAGTTCTGACCTCCGCTACCTAGGTGCGTTACTAACTCTAGCTTCCCACTTTTTCATATGATGCTTGGTCAACACCGAATTTGTTCTCACGGGAAACGAACCATCTGTTCTTGCTCCAAAGGCGGGTCTAGCCACTAGACTAGACCAATGCGTGAGGGTATACATAAATTTATTCCTACTCTTCAATAGCTGCTTCAAATTCTTCTGGTCTTGACCAGTAACAAATCTTGTTTCACCCAGAAACACTGCTAAGCACTATATGAAGAAGGCCTTGAAAGTCAGAAAAAGGATCTACAATAATTCTTCAAGTCTAAAGCGCAAATAATAAATTACATAATAGGTGTAGAGAGTATATTCAATAAACTTGTTTCTAAATTTTTGAATTATCTGAATGATCAATTTCAATTCATAGATGATCAGTAATTAATTTGAATTTGTGAACCGGTTGACTAACCATCCATGAAAAAATTATTTGATTTACTGCAATTAATATTCCTCATCTGCAAAAAGCATGACTAGTTAACCATATCAGATATTTTCTATATAATTAATTTCACATACAACTTCATTTTACTTGGATTTACAAACCAAACAAATTACTAATGAAATTAATAGGCTAGTTATTATTGAAAATAAAATAACGATTTTCGTTTTGTTTTTCTCTCTCTGTCTGGCAAAAATACCGTAATTTTATATTCATGAGTTACAACAGCATTTCGTGTGGTTAATCTATGAATCAAAGATACATTTTTGACGCTTCTACAATTTCTTGATATCACGCTATCTTTCGAGGTAAAGGGTTAAAGTACTTTCGTTAGGGGGGGAAAAAATAAAACAAAAATTATATTCTTAGAATTAAAAGTAATAGAAAAGTGTACCTCCTTTAGTTATTATTTTTAAGCGAAACAATAAATTACTTAATCACGTGAAGATTTGTATACTATGTAAGGATCGGAAGAAAACATAATTTTTGCACAGGGGTCAAAAATAATTTAATTTGATACTAAATAAAATATCAGAGAGATATCTTTTGATGGACTATTGGATTCTAACGGCCTTTTTGATAAAATTTAGTTGATTTTTCAAACTATTTTTTAATGAAGAGCTATATTTTGAAAGAACAAATATTAAGAAATTAAGTTTAGCCACTTTCAAAAATTTTACAAATCCACAATTTTAAATTTATATTAGTTTGAAGAGAGGACGACAACTTTAATGCAAATTTTCTCAGACATTGCCAAGAATACTTATCCTTTTTATTTTTTCGATGTCAGTAAAAGTGATTAGATGAAATCAGGGGCGTAGCTAAGCTCTACATGAGGAAGGGGCCCGTGCACGCTAAACAGGTAAAAGTCCACAAATTCATAAAAGAATAGAAGTTCTTTAATATTATGCGATCTGGATAAACTGAAGTATATTTTATTAAAAGCAAAAATCAAAATAGACATAAATAAAGAAAATTATACTTTTCTGAAGTTTAATGAAAATTTTGTGTTCTTTGACCGCTGGCAGCCATTGTTTAACTTGCAAAATAACTTTATTGAAACATGCTAATTTTCTGTTTCTAGCCACATACAGTCCAGGACGACATACAAATTGAGGGAATAAAGTGTCCCAGCAATATCCATTTTATTTTATTTGCACTTCAAGTAACTAACAAAATCTATTAGAATCTTATAATTTGAAGACATCAATCAAGTTTCAAGGTTTCAATCAAAGGTTCAAGTTTCAAAGTTTCAAAAAACATCAAAATCAACAACTATTGAATAGTGTAATCTGATGAGTACAATAAAGCAAATATTAGTCAGATATTAGATATGTTTGCAATCTTGGATCATATACATATACTCATAGATCATATACTCCAAAATATCTAACACTAATTATAAAAGATGATAAGAGAAATATCACTTTTTTATTTTAGCCAATTATCAAACTTGTTTTAGATCTAAGTAAGTTCAATAAGTGCCATCATTAGTACTCGGATTTCAGATAAACTAGCCATTAGTAGTTTATGTTAAATAGTTTCATTTTTATGTTAGAGGGAAGGACTACAAAGTTTGATATCTTTTGTAGCTCCCTGAAGATGCTAATATTAGACTGGAACACCTGCAGGGATACAGAAATCCCTGAAGAAAAGAGGGTACTCCATTTCCATCTACAAAGAGGGGGTAGTCATTAATTAACGTTATTTAAATGGACTCCAAAATATGAAAATTTTAGAAGAAATTAAGTAATGATGAAATAAAATCAAGTCGATAAAACCAAGCAGCACTCAAAGAAATTTCGCATAAAAGGTTATTTTATAACTTATCATTAGGAAAAAAAAAATCAGGTGTGAAACACTCACACAACTTTCTCTTACTCCAGTTCTCAAAAGTATAATTGACAAATTTGATAGTGTACCAAATTTAATGAAATTCGTCGAAAACTAAAAAAAACTGTTCAATAAAAGCGCACTTCCGGTTTACTAATTTTCATCGAAACTCGGAATTTTGGTCATCTATTTGTTTATAATTAACTTGTTTGGATGATAGAACTGTATATTCAACTATGACAGCACTTTAGAGAAAAATATAACCCCACCCCTCTCCCCCAAGAAGTGACCTTAAATGAATTTTCCCGGCGAAATGTTACAAATAAAAGTTGTACCTCTTTGTATGTGTAGTTTATACAAGAAGTTTCAAGAAAATCGTCGGAGTCATTTTTGAGAAAATCGTGAAAAAAAATCATTTACTAAAATGGTAAATTAAACGCACTTCCGGTCATCCGATTTTTGTCAAACTCGGAATTTCAATCACATATTTAATTCTAATTAATATTATTTAGATGATAGAGTTGCCTAGTAAACTGTAATAGCTCTTTAGAGGAAAACCTAACCCCACCCCTCCTCAAAACTGCCCTTAAATGAATTTTCCTAGAGAAATGTTTCAAATAAATGTTGTAGCTCTTTGAATGTGTAGTTGATATACCAAGTTTCAATAAAATCGCAAAAAAGTTAAAAAAAAAAAAAAACTAGTAAAGTGGTACTTCCGGTAGAGGAATTTTGGCAGATTCATGGTGATACCTAAACGGAATATCAAGTTTGAACTTTCTACTTTTCGTTTTTGAGCTATGCTGTTCACACACACACACACACACAGACCATTTTCTAAAAACCACCTTTTTGGACTCAGGGGACCTCAAAACGGATATTTCCGGTGAAAACTCGATATCGAAAATTTGACACGATAGCAATACTTCCTCTTACTAGGAGTAAGAGAAAGCAAAAAAACTGTTCATTAAAGCTCATTACTACATTTCATTGTAATTAATTCTAGAAAATTGCAAAAAAAAAAAAACTGAAAAATCCATTCAGTAAAGTGTTTACTTCCGGTTGACCAAGTTAGTGCAAAACCCTATTGCTAGGTCCCATGCTGTAGCACACTTAAACATAATATCAAGTTTGAATTTTTTACGATTTTCCATTTGTGAATTATGCAGACCAAACACACACACAGACCAGTTTCTAAAAGTCCAATTTTTCGGACACGATGGATCTCAAAACGTGTATTTCCGGTAAAAACTCGATTATTTAAAATTTGATACGACCGCAACTAGCAGTAAAACAAAGATAAAATTAATCTACGTACAAACTTTATGTCTAATATTTAATAATTAATTTTAATTGTATTTTCTACAATTTTCAAGCAAGTAAAATAAATAGAAAGTAATTAGCAATATTTCAAATTTTTCATTCACTAAAAATTATTTTATTCTGACCATTCAGAATATGTGGATATAAATATAACAATATATAATTATAGTGGTAAATTCAGCAATTCGTATATAATAATGATAATAATAGTATTAATAGTTACGCCCGGATAATTTCACCAGAGTGCAGCAGTTAAAAGGAAAATAACGATATAATTAGAAAATTTAATGAGTCAATGAACTCTCATTGATAAAATTTATTTCACCTAATTCAATTGTAAATGTTATATCACCAATTAAAATAGCCGAACTAAATATCATATTAGTGCAGATTTTTTTTTTTTTACAAGTATTCCTAGTAAACAAAATAAAAACGACAGTATAAATAACTTTGACGTAAATGGTAATATAAGAGAGTTGGATAACTTTAACAAGTTAATTTATTTCTTGGAAGTTCAGATTTTGTAATGCAAATAATTGTTATTAGCTAGAATAGAAAAGTATTGTACTTTCACAGTCAAAGATTTGAACATATTACATTGCATTTTTGGAGGTTATTTGAATAAAAAAAGTAAAAAAAAAAAAAAAAAATCTGGTGCGTAACACTGAACACAACTTTCTCCTACTGCAGTTTACAAAATTGTTACTAACAAATTTTATAGTTAATATACCAAATTTAAGGAAATTATGAAGAAAATCGTGAAAACTGAAAAACCTATTCAGTAAAAACGCACTTCCGGTTTACTAATTTTATTGAAACTCAGAATGTTGGCAATTTATTTATTTCTGATTAATTCTGTTTAGATGGTAGAATTCTATAATCAACTACGATAGCACTTTAAAGAAAAAACATAACCCTAAAATCCCCTTAAATGACACTACCAGGAGAAATGTTACAAATAAAAGTTGTAGCTCTTTATGTGTGTAGTTCGCGTGCATAGTTTAAAGGAAATCGTTGGAGCCGCTTTAGAGAAATTCGCAGAAAACTAAAAAAAGTACTTTTCAATAAAAACGCACTTGCGATCATCTGATTTTCTTCAAAAGTCGGAATTTCAAAAACATATTTTATTTTAAATAATATTATTTTGATGATAGAATTGTGTAGTAAACAGAAATAACACTTGAGAGAGGAAAACCTAATCCCACGGCTCCTCCCAAAGTGCCCTTAAATGAATTTTCTCGAAGGAATATTTCCAATAAAAATTGAATCCTGAAATCTTCATGTCCGTTGCGGTGTTATTGCCTAAGCAGAACACCAAGTTTGAGCTTCCTTTTTTATTTTCGAGATACTCTTTTCACACACACACACACACACACACACAGACCAATTTCTAAAAACCACTTTTCTGGGCTCAGGGGAACTCAAAACCTTTATTTCTAATGAAAACTCAATTTCGAAAATCTGGCACGATCGCAATACTTCCTCTTAAGCATTACTATTATTATTATTATTATTATTATTATTGGCAAGAGAAAGTAAAAAGAGGTTCTTAAAAATTGATTTTCAAATTATAAAAAATAATTATAATTTTCAAACATAAATGAGACAATTACTTTCTTCTGGTATTTTATCCGTCGTAGCATCATGCATATTGGTGATGTTCCTGACCGGTTTCGGTTTTTTCATCCATAGTCAGAGTAAAGTTATCAAGTTTGAGTATATAGTTGACTTCAACTTACTGTTGTTTCTGTTATATACTAAATTTTTGTTGATTGTGTGCTGGAGGTTATAACTTCAACAAATATATTGTGTTATAGAAACATGAATAGTGTGTGATATAGTGTGTGTATTGAACAAATTAGCTAACAAACGAAAAATCGTGGGAAAATTACATCTTGATATTCCACTTCAGGTACCGCCATTACGTGTGACAATAAGGTTTTGGTCAAAATCTATCAACCGGAAGTGCGCATTACTGAAAGCTGTTTTCTCCCGAGATTGTAACGATTTTCTTTAAATGACATACTATTTAAACATATAAATGCCACTTTTATTGGAAGAATTTTGTCCAAGAACTTTTTTCTTCAGAGTTCTGGAGGTGCAATGGATTAGATTACATTAGATTAGGTTCTTTACTGCTACCTAAAAAAAAAATTATGCTCCCGGAATTAGTGCACTGCCGGCCTCCGAGCAACTCCCCCATGGGAAGGTGTAGTAAAATTTAAGTTATCCTATGAAGTACTACTTCAATAAAATGTACGGTTCTATTTATCACCTATATGATATGAAGATACAATAAATGTAGTGCTAGAATTCGAAATGGGAAGAAAATAAGTTAAGCGGAAATACAACTTTACTGAATCGGCTTTTTAGTATTTCTTTTTAACTTTTTTTTTGGAATTTTCTCTAAAACTGCTACAACAAGTTCTTTAAAAATGTTACCGACATTAAGTTTTTGTTATTAGTAGTTATTGCCACAGATGTGTGAGAAACAACAGGCTAGTAATGTAAACAATTTATGAAAGAATAGTTATATCCAGAGATATGTAAACATTACACACTACAAATATATATATCTACTAAATCTTACATAATCACCATTAACGATGCTACTACACAATCAATTGTTGTATGGTAGTATTGCAGTGCTAATAGCTTTTCACTTACATAACAAATAATGTTATTTACTCAAAAGGTCTCTAGTTTGACTTATTTTTATCTTTAGACTTAACGTGCCCATCGCACCAATATTTCTATTAACTGTTATATACTGTTTGTTATTTTAATCTGAAATGAACATAAAAAAAAAAATCTGATATGAACCCTCTCACTCTTCCTTTTCCTGCAATTCTTGTATTAAAGATTTCCTTTGAAATCGAAATTTTTTTCAAACGATTAATTTGTCTTCATTGTCAATATTCGCCAGAGTTAGGCAAACTTTGTTTTTCCCTCCGAGATTCAGTATAAAGCAATGAATATACCCTTTTGGTTAAGACCCTTTCGGGAGAAGTGAATTGAATATTGTAACGGATCGCCAAGTTAGGTCTCTCGCTATTAGTACCTCTCTGAAGGGGGGGGGCAACCTGATGAGCATATCTGAGCATTGGAAGGAGAAGTTAAAGAGAGTAGGGACAAAACCAACCGTCCGCTTAAAATTGGTTCCTGGCCGCTCATTCACTTTCATTCAAATGCCATTGGAACATCCATCAACATTCAACGAACATCGTTCACACACCGTCACTCTGCCAGTCAATCTATCACTCTCTTCTCAACCTACCATACTATCATTCTAAATTTCTGATATATCCATTGATATTTCCCACGATCATACAGTATACTTGAGGTTCCTGAAGAGGTAATTGAATTGTTAGTTGGACTTGATTTAATTACCGGGAAACTCTAGGATACCTCCACATATGCTATGTAAATATTCTGTACGTGAGGAAGCCCCTACGGTAGATTTCCTACTTGAATCTGTCTTTAATATTTATAATTAAATATAAATATTTATTTATTATATTTCATATCTGATGAGTTTTCACATTTATATAATAAAACAAAGACTATTAATATTGTTAGCGTAAATATGGTATTGTTTTAAAGACTGCACATGGATGGGCTACATCCCGAAAGTTTTGGGAAAAACTAATAGGCCATTCCTTTTTTTTTTCGGACCCAAAAATTAAACAAAATAAGCACTAAAGAAGTAATAAGGAAGAGTCACAACAAGACGGAAGATAATAAAATTAAAACAATGTGCTCCAAGCCTCAGAACATCACAGATCGTTTTGTACTTTCCACGGACACTCTCAGGATTGCAACGACTACACTTTGTCGATCATAGGTTTCCCTGAAGATAATCAAAATTGAATATATTTTTTGTAGCCTTCGTTTTTCGATTTTTCTTGTTTAGCTTCAGCACTCTATTGAGTTTTTCTATCAGTTTCTGTGCCGACGATTTCGCACAAGAAAGAGGGAGAGAGAAAAAAAAAGAGCTTACTTTTGAAATGGTATAAGGAAAAGTGATTTGAGAAATTTATTCTTTAGTAACCTTAGCAACGGTTGATATAGCCCAGCAATAAGAACAATATTTACATTGTTTACTCTGTTTAGGACTTGCAGAGGTAGTTGATGTATACAGTTACTTGCTTAGCGCACTCTGGTTGGCAACTCTAGCTCACCTTCGCTCTTCAGATTTCCACACTTCCAGGAGACGATTAGAACAATATAGCTCTTGTAGGAGTACTTGCTGTAGATTTAACTTTATAATCATTGCCTCTAACTCGTCTTAAAATCTTCCAGCTATAAGTAAATCGCAGAAAATTGTTTCCCAAAATGATATCAAAGACTTTATTTTAGATATAAGAACATGTTTAACTCATAGTAGATTGTAAATAAATGAAACACAGTATTCTCATTGGAAATCATCATTCAAGGTTTAATATCACGTCATATTTAATTAATATTTCATATTATTGTCAGAGATTGCGTCCGTCATAGCATGCTTCTTTTATTCTTCAATCTATTGACATTACTATATTATAAACTCATAAATAGAATATTCAGTGTCTCAACTAAATTTCTTTTTTGTGAAGGCTTTATTAAAAAAGAGATTTTTTTTAAGGGGATATGCACTGCGACCTGAAAGATCTATTATGTCCCCCGGAGCCCTCCAGTGCACAGCCGGCCTCCGAGCACTATTCTCTAACTAGAGCCAACACTGCCCGTCACCGGACAGTGAGCTGTAGAGGATTCTAGGAAGAGGAAATCTAAGGGCAGCTGGCTGGATTCGAACCCAGGACCTCCGCGTTGCTAGTCCAACGCGCTACTACTGAGCTAATCCCTTCCTTTAAAAAAGAGATAATGTTTGCCATTTTTTTTTATGAGAGTTTTGAACATGCGCGATTCTCAAACTTGCAAGAGAAATTCCTAGTTGTTTGGATCAAATCAAATTTTTTTTTAGTGCTTCTGTAATAGAGATCATGGTCTGAAGAAGACATCTAGTACCACTGCTTTGGAAGTGATCTTTGTCGGGAAACTAACCTGTGAAGATCATCGTCTCCGACAAATAAGTTGTAAGAGAGCGTTTTCACCCTTCAGCTGCTCTCTGGATGGATTAGTTAAACGAATAACAAAAAGGGTGTCCTTGCAAAAAGTTGATCAACATTTCACCGACCGCGTTTTGATCTTTACTCGTACCGACTACTTTAACTTTATAAGACTACTTATAAAGTCATTTCTTAACGTCCACCAACGTCAAGGAAGACAGCAATGGGACTAACGAATCGGATTGCATGAGATTTTTTCTCCATTGTTTGATTTCTCTGTCACAAAATTGCTTAGGGACGGCTGAAAGCTGGCTCGTGACCACAAAATGGGAGGGTATCTTAGTCAACTTGTCCGCCCTCACATTGCTCCACTCTGTTCCTCTGAGCGAGGCCATAAGTATTCGCCTACATTTACCCATAACTTAGAACTTCAGCATGGCTTATTCAAAGCCTTTAATGCAGTTTGAGAATATCCTCAACTCATTAGCCTCTCCCTGCTACTCTTCCAACCGTACAGTAGCATTCATTGTTATCAATGATCTAAGCCTAGAAAGCAGTAGCCACATCCCGTAAAGCCACAGACCTTCCTTTCCTTGTTCAGCTCCTATAGCCAAGTTTCAGCTCCATACAGACCAGTTTCACTTTGTCTGGAGCAGTGGCGGCGGTATTCGCTATTGCGCGACTGAAGCGCCCAGCTATTTAAAAAAAATTAAAAATAAAATTAAATAAAAAGTAACAAATTATGATATTTTTATTTTATTTCATATTTCAATTTCAAAAAAAAAAATTCATTTTTATATTAGTTACAAACTCTAGTCACTGTAAAAATTGTATATATTGTCTGATATCAAATTCAAATCCATGAAAAAAAATATCAATTTGTTTGTCAAATCCGAGAATCAGACATAAAAGAAGAGGAACGTATATCAGTATAGGAGCTCACTCTAATGTGTTTTGTATGAATTGTGCACTGTAGTGAATTGTTTGTACAATACATCTACATACCAGGAGATCTATAAAATGTAGGAAGTTGGTGATTTACAGTTTGGCGTCGCGCTGGAGAATTTAATATATATATATATAAAAACATTTCTTTGTGTTAGTATAGAAATATGTATGTTTCTTACATTCTTATTAACTTTTTTTAAATAAGGGAGGGGTTTACTGGTGTGTTGAACGTTGAACAAACTTACCCGATGTTATTTGCACATTCCACATTGCACTCTAGCGGCAATTACTCTTATTCGTTATTTTTTGTGATGTGATGTGCCTGTACCAATGTGTGTAATTTTTTATAATATATTTATATTTTATATATTATTTTTATATTTATAAAAATGTGATGTTTGTATTGGTACTTAAAACATCACTAACATATGTGACCCAGCAAAGAATCGATGCTAACTCATTGACATTTCCTTTGAACCGATACACTTTATTTAGATAATAAAAATTTCCGTTAAGTTAACCACTTAATTTTCGAACTCAAACGGTACACCTCTTTTTTTCACAGTTCTTCTCTGGGTGCATAGTGACCGATTTATTGTTAATAAGTATTCAATTGTAGGGATGCAAATTTTTACCTGGCTCCTGGCCTACTTCATGATTTCCATCTAGCCAAGATGCTAATAATGATAGGTAATATAAGTAATTTAAAAAGAAAATGTTGAACCCCTACATATCCAAGTCAAAAGCCGCCACTGGTCTGGAGTCATCAGAGTAACTTGTGGAATCTTGCCTTATATGGATATAGCATGAAGATTGGACTCTCAGTCGCCCAAACGAGGCTAAATGCCCAGTTCAGGTAGTTCCTTTCAGGAATTCCGCCAATGATGCTTTTATTCTCCTTCTGGAAGCCAGTATCCTAGATATATCTATAGGAGCTTTTCTTGAAAACATGTCATTTTAGCTATGATATCCAGCAATTTTGAAGTATTTAAAAAAAAATGACATTCGATTGAGGAAATATCGCCGGTCTCGCCATATTGGTTTTTGTTTTGATTTCCGATCTGGAAAATGTTAAGATTAAGTCGTTATTTGTTAAAATTGGTGTAAAATAATAATAAAAAATTATGTAATTGCATTGATGGTGTCATATGAAAAAAAAAATCAATCACTGCGTGGTAAATAAATTCAGTTCCACTCTAATAGTCTTGGTTACAATTTTCATGGATAACAACTGTTTGATATAATATAGCTAGCTAGAACTGTTTTTTTCAAATAAACAAAGCATAAAATTTTACTTATATATTTTGAACAGTTCGGAGGGGGGGGCTACGCCCGGCGGATTCCTGATTGCTTTGTAAAAATTTATTGCAATAACAATAAAGGCAATTGAGGCAAGTTTAAGGAGGACAGAAATTCTATTATAATCAGTATATTATTTTTAGTATCATAAATATAGAAAGCATAATATTATTATGTACTTTAATAATTTGAAAAACAATTACCGGAAATTATAACAAATAAATTAATTATTAAGGGTAATTTTGCACGGTGAGTAAATATTAATAGAAAGAGTTCTTATGCATTTTGAATAAAAACAAGAAAATAAACATAACTTTATTAGTGTTGGAAATGTATTATTTATTTTCAATCATAATAATAATAATAAATTACATTTAACATGTTATTTATATAATATATTATATAAATAACGCATACAAATCACTCTCAGTTAGTTTTTTGCATTTATCATAATTGTGTTTTACTTTTCTGTTTAATATGTGGATGGGTCCGCAAAATAACATCTGGTATTTTATCCGTCATAGCATGCATATTCATTTTCTTCCTGATCGGTTTCGGATTTTCATCTATTGTCAGAGCAAATTCACCAAGTCCGTGTAGAGAGTTCACTTCAACGTAATGTTTCTGTTACACTCACACTTGTTGGTTTGTTGGCTGTATACAATTATGTGGAGAGGTTATAAGGTTATAAATTATAATTGTATTATAAATTATATTAATATTAATTATATAAATTGTAATTATATTATATTTATATAACTATAATATAATTATTATTTAATATATTATGTAATTATAATTCTAATATAATATATTATAAGGTTAGATTAGATTAGATTAGTTTGGGAAGGACACGCCTCATTCCACTGCGACCTACATTAAGAGGTCTATTGTGGATCCCCTGGGTTTATAGCACATCCTCCAGCTTCGCCCTCTTAATCAGGCCTAGCAAAGCTGAAAGTGGCTCCGTCATGAAGCTCGTGGCTTCGGGATTACTAGTCCCCAGGTGAAGAAACCTTGTTCTTGCCAGTCCGGCACACTCACAAAGGATGTGCACCGGGGTTTCCTCCTCGGTCCTGCAGAAACGACATAATGCGTTGTCTGCAAATAATAAATGATGCATGTGCCTATTCAGCCTACAGTGCCCTGTTAGTAGAGCCACAATTAGCCTTATATCCCTTCGGCTATGGGCTCAGTAGGTCCTTGGTAAATTTAGGCAAATGTCTCTTAATGAAGAGGGTCGCCTTGCATGTCCTGGCGGACTTCCCCACCATCGCAGGACGCTGGTCTCTATCCTTCTTTGTAGACGGAATGGGCGCTCCTGGGCAACCCGCAGAAGGGCTCGGGCCTATAAAGGGTACCCTTCTAGCCCTCAGCCCCAGGGCGTCCGCTCTTTCGTACAGAACCTCCCCGCATGGACCGACACCCAGGCGAGTGGTCCCCAGCTAATACCGAACACCCTCTTCCGGTTAGGGGAAGTCGCAGTTTTTTTTTTTTTTTTTTCCCACAACACAGTCTTGAGACTATTGGTGTGAGGAAGTGGCTTCAGGGCTGCCTGATATCGGAGTATATGTGCCACTCTTCTCCCCCACTAACTCGTGCCTTATAATCTCCTTAGCGCCCAGAGTTGTAACGCCACAACATCAGCCTGAAAGACCGTAGCGTACTTCCCTAGGCGGCCGTAATCTTAACTTTAGGCACTGCCCCGATAGACTCCCGCTCCGACCCCAGTCGGAGTTTTAGAGCCATCTGTATACTAGACGGAGTTACCGAGCAGAGGGGGATCCCTGTCCCATTCATTCTTGATCGGTATAACAATATGGAAGTTCCTTTCAAAATAAAGCTTGGGAACCATTCTATCGGTAGGCATGCCAAGTGCCTGATCAGCCTTATTAACTTCTTCTATCAACCTCTGGTTAACAGAATCATGCCTAGAGGGGTCGCGGCCCCTGCAGGAGCCTATGAATTCACATTCTGGCTTCGCCTTGAATGAGAAGATGCAACGGTGGTAAGTTAAGGAGGAGCTCCAACATGGTTCTCATGGCCCCCGTGAACCCAGGCATGCTTGCTTTTGGATTCCACTAAGCCTCCCACCGTCCCCTTCTGCAGAATCTTGGTCCACCACACCGCCGATCCATACGTGATCATGGCTGTAATGACCCTGGTATAAATCCAGAAGGTCAGGCTGAGGCGCAAGCCCCAGTTCCCCAGTTCGTCTGCACCTATTGAACGGCACATTGGCCTTGAGTGCATTCTTGTCGATGTGTTGATTCCAAGTGAGTCTGCGGTTTCAAATGTAACCCTTAGGTATTTAGCATCCAGCGCAAATGGAATCGGAGTGTACCCAAGTTTAGGTGGGTTAAGGCCTTCCAACTTGTGGCGCAACGTGAAAGGAACTATTATGGTTTTGTGGGGGTTTATGGATAACTTTTCCTCCTTACACCAGTTCCTGACCATGTTAAGAGCGGCTTATACCCGCTCTGAGATTGCACTGGGATGTTTGCCTCTTACTACAATCGCTAAGTCATCTGCGTAGCCCAAACAGTCGTAGCTATTCGCAGATAGGTCATGGAGGAGGTCCTCCAACGACCAGTGTCCACATCAGAGGGAATAATACTTCTCCTTATGGGCATCCTCTTCTTACTTTCACCCTAAGGGTGGTCTGGCCTATTGTGGAAGTATTAATTCTATTTCTTAGACCAGACTCCATCCAGTCGCATAAAGCTGCTGGTACTCCTCTTCTTTGGAGAGAGTTAGTGACCGAGGAGCGCAATACATAATTGAATGCGCCCTCTATGTCTAAAAAGTTGGCTACCGCAATCTCTTTATCCTCTAGGGATTTTGAGAGTAGCCTATTGAGATCATCCAGAGCAGCTTCTGCCGACCTACCTGGTTGATAAGCGTACTGGCGGGCAAGAGTGTGAGGGGTTACACTTAGAACCTCATCCCTAATGTACCTGTCCACCAATCTTTCTAAAGCTTTGCTTAAGAAAGAAGATAGGCTAATCGATCTGTAAGAACCCGGCGTTAGGTCAGACACTCTACCCACCTTAGGAAGGTAGATTACATTGACACTACGCCACGTTACCGGTGTATATCGACGGACTATACATGCCCTAAATATTTTATACAGATATGTAACAGTAGTTCTAGTCCTTTTTGTAGAAGGACCGGGTAAATCCATCTATCCCTGGAGATTTGAAGGGTTGGATTTGTTTATGGCCCACTTACCTTATTTGGCCTAGTGATACAAGTGGCAAGTTTCTAATCCTCTGGGGATGGTCTAATATGCCTTTCCTTAGGGGAGACGCCCACCTCTAAGCCTTGCAGTCAGAACGAGCCTGGAAAATACTCACCATGAGGAGCTCTAGGCTTTCCTCTTCCGAGACAGTGAAGGTTCCATCGCTCTTCTTGAGGAACCCCACTTCATACGTAGTACCATCTTTGGCCAGAATTCTGTGGATTCTGGCGCACGAAGGAATGTCTACAATCCCCTCACAAAACCTCCTCCACGAACCTCTTTTGGCTCTCCTAATCTCTTTGTTGTATTGCGTGAGGGCGTTTCTGTATGCGGTCGGTAAGTTTGGCCTTATTGAACAGTCTTCTCACCTCAGCCCTCAACTTTCCGAGGTGAATGTTCCACCAGACCGTCTTTCCCCTTTGTGGTCGTGACCTTACCGGACAGTTTTCCTGGAAGGCCGTGGCTATTGCTTCCTGCACCTCCTCCACCGTCCGTTCCAGTCCCTCCACCCCCTCCGGTCCGAGACTCCCTGTGCTAACTTATCCTTAAAGGAGTCTGCATATCCTATTCAAACGGTTTCCCGAAGGTTACGGAATACGACCTGTAGCAGCGGGGGGTGCCAATGTCGAATCAGATGTGAACATGAAGGTTCCGACGACACATGCCAATTCTTAATCATGTCACACATCCTAAGATTGGTCAGGGATGCTCCCTCCTGACCTCCGTGACGAAAGTGCGTTCCTTATCAATGTTAGATATTAGTAACCCTTTACCATAAATTCTACTTTTGGCTGTTGCAGTTGCTGCTTCCCCATTTGGTGGGCTGCGGATTGGCGTCACAGATCACGAGAAGCGGAAGATTCCTTGCTTCGCAGTAGGTGATGATGTCCGTCAACAGCTCCGGCGGGCACAGCTGGTCATCACTTGGGAAGTAGGCAGAACAGTCGACCATCCTTCTAGTTCCGCCTTCGTTAGAGACCGAGATGATTGCTGTAACAAAATCGCCTGAACAAAGTGTTGGCAGTAAGTGATTGTTAAGAACTATACAGGCTCTGGGTTTCCTGGAGCCCCTGCAGTACAGTACCTTACCTCGTGGGGTGCGAATGCCTCTGGCCTCTTCAGCCACTAGCCCCGGTTCCTGCACCAGAGCAACGTGCAGGCACTCTGAGTCAAACCTCCTAGACAGGATAGCCGAAGCGGCCCTGGCATGATGGAGGTTGACTTGCAGGATCCGTAGCCCCATCATAATGATGTGGTAGTGGGGTTGGGAAGACGAGCTAGGCTCGTCCTTCCGCCGTTCATCAGCAGTGCCAGCCATGCTGAGTGGCCTGAGGCCCTAACAGCGGCCTGGTCCCGGCCCCGCCGGTGGCGACGGACATGCCTTCCCCTCTCTTGGTTTCCTTGCCTCGCTTCTCGCCTTTCTTCCGGCTAGCCGAGGCCCTTTGTGCGCCAATCCACCCGTAGGTTCAATCACGGGGGTCAGCGCTAACGCAGGAGAGACGGAAGCATTCTCCGACTGGCCAAACGCCTTGGTGGATGTAGCTTCCATTTACGCCTCACCTGTTTTGTCTTTGGTTCGGAATTTAATTCTTCCAAACCCATAGTATGGAGACATGTCCAACCTCCTCAAAGCCTCCAGAGACTCCTGTCCCATCGAAAAGTGAAGAGCTGGCCCTTGCCATGGGGGATACACCCCATGTCGGTCCGCAGGCCAGGGTTCAGGCCTTAACTGGCTCGCCGTCCTCATGTGGCACGAAAACCGTGCACACTACAGGCTTCGGGACCTCGTCCCCCACCAGGGTCCTGAGGGCAGCGTTCCCAGGGCCGCAGCGAAGGGACGACCTCCATCACCCAGGCCGCACTGTCTGCGTCGGCACAGGTGAGCAGAGATATCCCGATTTATTAGTGCATTTGAGAAAACGCAATGGTGGCAAGCAGGGATTTCTGGATGGCTTTTAGCCTCTCCGGATCCAACTGCGTGTCATAGCAATCAGCCGTAGCAATCGCGACCCTCTCCGAGGACACAGCCTCCCTGTAGGTTTGAGACCTAATCCTCTTCGAAGGCCGCGACGCCTTGGGGTTACTTCCTTCGAACGCGGCCGCTTTTAGGCTTTCTCCGCCTTGCTCACTTGTCTCGCGAAGTTTTCCTTGATGATGGTACGTATGGCCTCTGTCTCATCAACATCTCGCTTGACCAAAGCATGAACCCGCTTGTTGGACACGCCTGATAAGCGGGCTCTGCGTACGTCGTCATCCGACATTTGATTAACCTCGTCTAGGGATTTTTAACCCTTAAGGATCCCCGTACTGGTTGTGTTGTGACCTTGGGATTGGGGGCAAAACCCTGCCCATCCGAAGGTCCTTGTTTATTGGATTTTTTGGTGCTTTTCATGATATTCCCACAAGAAGCTGGGGAGGTATGTCCACCCGGTGAGAGCCCTGCAGTGAGCGGGTAAGGCTACTTACTCTGGGAGGGCGCCTGGTATCCCAGAGGCTCCGTGACGACCCCGGGATTAGGCCCGGGACCAACCATCCTATAGGCACGGGTCGCATAACACCGTAGGATTGAGCCGTACAGAGGGGCAGGATGGGGTGAGATGGGAAATAGGAAGATGGTGATGAAGAATAGGAAGCCAACGAGGGATGGTCGTTAACCCGCCATTGCCCTAGTTAGCCGTGACACAGCCCCCACGATGTGGGCGTTAGGGTTGGCTCGCTGCCCCACTGGAATCGCCGAAGCTTTCAACCAGTGACCGCACGTGTTACATCAGAAAAGAATGAGTATAAATTATGATTAAAATTTAACTATTAGTATTATAATAAATATATTATCGTGCTATTTTGTCATGGTATTTTAATTTGGAGGGGGAGGCGACAAGGCAGAGAGCATCGTAATTTTACTATATAACACCTTTACCAAAAGACTTAATTTCAGTATACATTGTCTATTATACAATACAAATAGTTAAATTCTAATCAAATTTGTAATCAATCTTTTCTGCTGGAATACACGCGATACACATCTATAACCTTATAACTTTCCACATAGAATCAATCATGTGGGTGGTGCGTGATACAAGTATTTTATTGAAGTCATCTCTCTACACAAATTGAATAAAAACCTTATTCTGACGATGCATGAGAATCCGAAACCGGTCAGAACTAAAACAATGAAGGGTAAAATCATAGATGTTGACAAGCATTGCGGACCCAACTACATATCCAGAAAACGTTTATGCTATAAAGATTTGATAAATTAAAAAAAAAAAAATCTGTTGTAAACACTCACACATTTTCTATTATTGCAATTATTATTACTCTAAGTGACCAATTTTGTTTTTAACATTTAATTGGAATCAATATTATTATATGTAAAGGTGCTGGCTTTTAAAACTTGTTGCTCTTAAAAGACTGGCCTAACTACATTGTACGGCGCGTCCCGTATAAAGGCCCAGCAAAACTTACGACAGTTTAAAGATAAAGCTAATAGATTTCTTTAGGTCCTTCCAAATTAAATTTTTACTGACAAATGTTTCATTGAAAAGTTAGTGGTTTATGTTTGGAACAGTTGAATTCCAAGTTTAGAGAAAACATTAGGAGTAGTTTTCAAAAAAAAAAAAAAACAGAAACTTAACCTGCAATGGATACACTTTCGGTTGATGTGTCAGATGCGATGATGGTTCTTAAAGTGAATATAAGTTTGGAATATAAGTGAATATAAGTTTGAGCTTCCTGCTGGTTTTCATTTTTGAGTTATTTTGATCAAACACATAGAAAAATGGCTAAAAATCAAATTTTTGAATTCAGAAAATCACAGCGTAATACATCCATCTAATGATAATTCATTTTCGAAAATTTAACATCATTATAATACTTGCTTCCGATAGCAGTAAGAGAAAGCAAAAAAAAATAAACTCTAAAAACAGGACAATCTTTGAAAGCATAAAAAGTTAGGAAGTGATTGGATGACAATGGTGGGAGGGGGGATACAGACTAGTTTAGCTATATGCGGGAGTAACAGATCTCTGTGTGTATGTGTGCAAACAATCTGGGTGATACTGTAAGCTTTCTCTTTGGTATAAAAACAAACCGGCCCCCATTCTTGTTGATTGCCACCATTGGCCAGTAACTTTCACTTTGATAAAACACATACATACACACACAGACAACCAACCTAGGCAAATATACTGTTTTGGTCCATGATTGTATATTTAAAACAAGTCATACCGGAGTGTGATACTGTCGTCGGGTCACACCTATATTTTTCTTTTTTCTTCTCCATATCTCTCCCTCATTCCTTCTTCTCTCGCCTTGCATTTCTTATAACAGTACTGTATATTATTTTATCACTAAAAGATAAGAATTGTAGTTTTTAGTCACTGATAATCTTACGACCATAATAAATCAACAAAGAGATATAAATATAAAATATTCTTATTTTCTCTGAGCTGTATCATGAAAAAATATAAATAATTGTGTTTTGCAAGCCGAAGAATTGTGTTTACTTTTTATAAAAACAATGGGACCATTGTTAGACATGTGTTGCATATATATTTCTCTAATTTATACATTTGAGAAGTGTAATTAGTTTTACATTTTTAATTCTTAAAGTCTGGAATTAAAAAAAAAGCTCTTCTTAATCACTCGCTATGGAGACGGCACGTTTCTTTAAACTCATTCTGGAAATTAAGACCTGGAACTAAACCCAGTAAGATGATTATGTCGAAGCTGTGTAGAACCAAGAAGCCCTTTGCTTAGGAAGGACTACTTAATCTGGTGACACGCCTTTTCATGTGGCACGGCAGGTTCAAGAAACAACTATACAAGGTGGGATAATTAACTCGGAACCTCTGTGTGCATTGTGTCAGGAGAAGGAGGGAACGGCCTCATACCTATTGTTCGATTGCGTTGCAATTGCCAAATTGCGCTGATATCTGTGGCACACTGAGGCTAGTGGAGATGATAGCGCAAAAAGAACTGGTTGGGAAAGCCCACAATCTCATGAAAAGGGGAGGTTTCTCATATTTTACTTTACAGGGGTAGACACAAAAAACCCGTATTGGTGCAGTGCCCGGAAACATGACCCAATCAAATCTAATCTAATATTTATTAAAGAAACACTACTAGAATTCCAAATTTAAAGAAAATAGGATAACCGTAAGTGAAATCAATTTTTTAAGGTTTTTGGAATTTTCTCAAAAATGGCTGCAACAATATTCTTTAAACTTAATGCTAACTGCAGTTTTTTTTTTTTTATAAGGGGCCAATGCACCGCGACCCTTTTCGATTTAATGTCCTTCTCTGAACAATCGTTCTACAAAACCTCCATCACGTTGAGATCCCTGAGGAGTCCCAATACCCTGACAGGCTCTAGAGAGGGTGTATCCCCTTCCACCACCTGGTAGCTACCCAGGTTCTTGAATCTTCTCTGAGTGGCAGCCTCGCAGTCAGTTAGGAGATGTAATGGAGCTTCCTCCAGCTCCCCACAGAATCTGCATGAGCTGTCACTTTCCAAACCCAGCTTCACCAGGTGTCCTCTAAGTCGGCAATGCCCCGTGAGGAAACCAGTAAGGACGCGGAGCTTGTCCTTGCTCAGTCCGATGTAATTGGTTCCGTTGGTTATAATTTCCCAAGCAGATCTTAGCCTGCCGAACTTCATAGTTACAAACGAATCATTTTGATTTGAAATATTTTTCCGGAACCATTGATTTTAGGGGTTTCTGAGGAATCTGCGACGTTAATTTAAAAAATTATCAATATTATTGGCGCTCTCTTCTGGACTATAATGTATTCAATCAACTGCTAACTGCCTCAAGCAAGCCCACACCTCCATATTCATGTTAGGGCAAATGAATAAAATTTCCAGTTTAAAGAAGATTGTAATTTATATATATAATTGTATTAACTGCAGCTAGAGAAAGTCGTGTGAGTGTTTCACAATAGATTGTATTATTTAATTTTCTGTTTTACATAATTCAAAATTATTTCTGAATTTACTTTAAACTCATGGAATAGTATGGGGAAAGCCTTGAATACGCCGGTTACTATTGTCTTATAGGCCAAAGCACGTATCCGGAAATGTCTAGGACTCCAAGTGGACATATGTATTTCCTGGCTCAATACAATGGTCTGGTGCCAATGTCAAACTATAATAGTTATTAGTTACTTTCTTGATGTACTGTTTTGTATTTATCACCTTGCGAGTCCAATACATTTTTTTATCAGCCAAATATCTATAACCTTCTCACCCACCAACTTTGTCTTCCAAAAATTTTAGCATTAAACCAATTAGGAAAATAATGGAGCTGAATCGTAAACCATAATTGCTACTTGAACATATTGTAGCAATCATAACCAATTTAATTTCTACAGTTATAACATTTACATGTGTTTTTTCCTAACGGCCAGTATAGACAGTTGTTGAAAGTTTATAAATTAGTTTTTGGTGCGTTACACTTTTTAATATTCGAGCAATCTATTTCGTATTTCTGTTTCTAGGGAAAGAAACATAAAGTCAAATGATGAAGGGTATTAATTAAATTAGTGATTTTTAAAATATTTTACGAAATAATAGAAACATTCATGTTTCATTTATTTATTATTTATTCTTTATTGGTGTATACGATGTGTCATCATGTCATTTACACTTCCAGAAATAATCTAATGGACAATTTATCCATCCTATACATCCACATCATGCAGTTTTCCTTGACTTATATTATCAATGGTTTGTAGCAATCAATAATGCAGTCACGAAGGTCTTGATTACATTATTTACTATTCTTCAATCCCACAATCACTATGCGATGCAAAAATTATTAGTACCAGTAACCAGTTAAACCACAAATGATTAAGAAGAAAAAAATCAGAATTGGTATATTATTTATTTCTTTTTACTTACTTGTTTGTTTTAAATACAATCCATTTATCATAAACCTTTGAATTGAGGGTTATTTTTGCTTTTTCTTTTTAAGAGAATCAGATGTTCAAGCAACTTTAAGGTCCAGAATTTTAGCAATTCTTTATGTATTTGTGTTTTAAAATAGCTCAAACCTATTTATTCCGTTTTATAACAACCTCGCTTCTGACGAAGGTTTCGGGTAATATCAATCGGAAGTGTTTTTTCATTTTATCGCGATTTTTTTTTTTAAACAGATCACCAGATTTTCCTTAAACTTCGAATAAAATAAATCTGCATACCTATCACTTTTATTTGAAACGTTTTCCCGAGAGCAGAGGAGTTCTTAGAGTTTCTGAGGTAATAGTAGCAACATGCTTATGGTTGCCGCCTACATCATATTAATATAAATTAGAAGTAATGGTAGAATTCCAAATTTTTAAAAATCGATTAACCGAAGTGCGTTTTACAAAATAGGTTTTTTAATTTTTTAAAATTTCCTTAAAAACTGTTAGGATTTTCTTTAAACTTGGAATTCTAGAATACATTTAATGAAGCTAATGGAAACCCAAAGGATATGCAACTGCATTCTTTAGAAAGAACTACGTTTATGAAAACCGTTCAGATTTAATTTGTAAAATTTTTGTTTTAGTGGAATATTTTTTAACTGATGCAAATTATAAAGCCCAAATAACTCAAGCTTCATAAAATTACAATACTTATTCTATAAATAAACATAGTAATTCTGGCGAACAGTTTTTTTTTTTTAACTCTCTTCAATTTCATTCCGTAATTAATAACCAACAAAAAGATAAAATCAGGAATGCAGAATATGAAAGTGGTACATATAAAAAATATACATAGAAAATTATATATGAGGGCAATGCATTTCTCTAGCGATGACCCATAGAAGGTCAAATCAAAGTGAATTGTCTTTATCTTTCCTTCTAATGATTATACTTTAAGATTCATCATATTGGAGTATTGTATAGAAAAAAAAATTATCATATAACAGGAATTATTTATTAGAACCACTTAATTTAATTAAATGATTTCTAAATTTTATCATATTGTATTTATGAATTCATACAAAATTTAACTTGATAATTTATTTTTAATGAATTGATAGAATGTAAAATTACTATTTACATGAATTTCATTTCAATTGCCAAGTCCATGAAAGAGTGACACAATAAATGCACTTATTATAAATCAATTGTTCTTTGTCTAATCTATTAAAAAGCTTCTATAATCAGATATAATGGCGTCTCAAGCAAATAATTATATATTAAGAATGCTTACGTATGATTCCTGTGTATAATCATTGCAATGATAAAAATATAGATTTTTGTTTGTTTTATTTTTAACATTACCATCATAAAATAAAGTTGAATTATGTTAATAAATTTTATAGGAGAATCAGGAAAAACACATGTCTATGTCATTTCCTTGGCTTGGTTAGCTATGTATGTGCAAGAACAGATTGGACTGGGGAGACAATGAGAGAATTTCCCAGCTGATCAACTGATCCAAAAACAAACCAGCAAACAATGGGCCGATAATTCATGAATTATTTAAGTATGTATTTTTTTTATGTAATTACTTAAGAATGCTTATGTATGATTTTAAATGTGTAATGAATTTCTTTGTGAAATTCAATAAGATGATGGAATACCATGAATAACCTATAATAATTTTCTAGTACTATCTTGTTAGACCCAAAATCAGATTGCCTCGTTAACTTCCAAAAACTGACGAGCTTTTTATAATTTTCATTTAGTTGCATTTAGTACTAATAACCATGTATATCTAGCTTTCTCACTAAGAATAAAAATTTAATTTTATTGAATTCCTGTTTAGTTCAATGCTAACATCTCACAAAGTATCTGTCCACTACGCTGTAAATCATCAGCATCGTTCTTAAAAACGAGTGAATAATGGGCTTATAAAGCCATATACACTGGAAAAACTAAAATGTGAATTAAAATCTACGTTGCTCCTGTGGGTGTAATTGTTTGACTAGCCAGTTTTATCCGTTTTCATTTTGTGGTCATCGCAATAAACACCCTAATATCATAGATTCTTTAACGCCAAGATTGTTTATTCTCTAAGATAGTTTTTTTAAACGTAAAAATTGTTTGCATGATCATAACGGAATGTGCGATGGAACAGTTTGACCTAGAGTGACCATATATGTTTTTTGCCGTTTTTAAAAGGCATAGGTTCGGAATGTTAACGAATTATTTAAAATTATTCCCCTAATAGTTTAATTAAACATAAACTTGTGAAAAATATATACACACGTGTGTATTTCAGTGTGTGTGTATTGTATAAAAACGAAGAACGGAAAGTTGGTGTTCAAGGTTAGTGAGAGGTGAAATGTTGTGGGTGAAAGTATTCGAACAGTTCGTGAGAGTAGCACAAGTACGAGAAGAATGAATGTAAAAATCTAAAGATATTGTCTAGATATTGTCTAGAGGAAGTGAAGCTCAGAAATTACTTCAAACATACGTTTAAAAATAGGGAGTGCATTTTTAAAAATTTTAAATCATAAAACGAAAGTTATTGTTTAGAAAGTGGTCAAATCGTAGATTGAAATCATATCTAAATTTGAAAAAAAATATGTGTTAATAAGATCATAAGAACAGTAACTTAGAAACAATATAAAAATGATTGAAAAACGAGCAAACAAAATTATTTCAGGCTATTATTCCATTAAGAATAACTTAATCCGCTATTTTTAGCATACAATTTGCGCCTCAGGTCAGACAGAGGCGCTATAGTAGAAGTAGTTTCAGTGAAATTGTTCCACTTTCACTTGTTTAAGTGCCACCTGTTTGGCGCCAATAAGATTTTTTTTTATAAAAATTAAATAAGACGGAGGCTGTAGTTTTTTAAAGAATATATGATTATTTATATTAAAAAATATATATATATAAGAATAACATAGATAAATACAATTTGATAGTCTTATTTCGCCTGCCTCTAGACATGAGCTAGGTAACAGTTACTTATATCCCTAACTTTATTGCAGTCTGATGATTTTGCAAGATTATTTTCATTTTTTGCTTGAAATACTTCATTATCAAACTGACACACCTAATATTTTTGATTACACAATCATGTATTTCAATTAAAAAAAAAAAAAATCTGGTGTGAAATACTCACATACTTTCCCTTGATGTATTTCACAACATCCATTTGACCAATTTTGTTTATTTTTTTTCCAACTAGAAATTTTCCGTTGAATATACCCAAATGGGTACCAGATCATATGGGTGTCTCGGGACTGAGGTAAGGCCTGGTTATCGAAGTATATGGCCACTTCCCCCCCCCCCACAAGTCCTTCGAATTTCCTTAGCACAGAGCTGTAACGCCACCACTTCGGCCTGAAAGACCGTGGCGTATTTTCCCAAACTGGCCTTAATTTTAATCTTAGATCTACCTCGGTCGATTTTAGCTCCGACCCCAGCTGGGTTTTAGAGCCGTCCGTATACCAGACCGAGTTACTGAGCAGAGGAGGGCCACTGTCCCATTCACCTCTGTCGTTATTGCATGTGGAAATTCCTGTCGAAAATAAACCTGGGAATCATCCTGTCTGTTGGCATACCTTGATTTTCTCATCTGATTGGCAGATCCATGCCTGGAGGTGATAAGTAATGACCCTTCAAGAGGCGTATGCATTCCCATTCTGGCTTCGCCTTGGAAAAGAATATGTAACAGTGGTAAGTTAAGGAGGACCGACAGCTATGAGGAAATTAAGTTTAGCTTCTTTTTGGTTGGAACTGGAAGTCTGTAGAAGCGCTTAGGCCATTCCCCTTAATGCTTATGGTCTGATTTATTCAGACTACAGACTATTGTGAATATTAACAAAGTTAGTCCTTGGCCTGGATTGGATTCTTGTTTCGGAATTAGTTGTTATTGTTCATTGGGGATAGATATATGGGTGTAGAGAGGCTTTAGATCCCTTCTTTGAAATAATAATAATATTGAGGAAAAGCATAATAAATTAAAATGAAAAGTCCCGGCTACTTGAGAGCCTAAACAATTAAATTTTTCTGTAAAAAATATTTCAGACAAAAATTGATAGGCTTTAGATATGTGATGTCCTTAGATTGCTGGGCCTTAAACAAGTTCACTGAAAACCATTGGATTATTTTTAGACAAAATTGTGAGAAGTCTAAGAAAAAAAAAATACTGGAGCAAACAAGTGATTGGTTGCATGGTTTTGAAAGAAAGGAAAATTAAATTTCTTTTCTCCTTTCTGTGTTTTCCTGAAGAAATTTTCCGTTGCATCCCATTAAAAAAAAAATCTTCACTACTAATCTTTTCTTTTGCAACGCACATTGAAAGTAAAATTATTTCTTTATTGTTAAAAACAGGATAATGGTGATAGTGTCCCATTTTATTCATTTTTTGTGATTTTAAAAAATAAATAAATAAACATGTTTTGAGATGAAAGTTATTTTAGCAGATAAAACTGCCATATTGTAAATTACGATTATTTTTTTTTGCACTCTGAAGGTCAAACAAATTTGCATTTAAGAGTTGATAGTGAAAATAAATAAAAAAAAAATTTGAAAAAAACCTGCAAGCGGGAGTTGCTTTCTCCCAACTTTCCTCCTATTTAAAGTTAAAGGAACTTTCTCAAACAAGTATCAAACTTGTATCAATGGCAGACGATCATATTCCACTGGATTCTTTTATGCACGATTATTGTTTTTAAGCTGCTTTCAATCTTTATTTATCCATTGACCGTTAATACGCTCACTAAACACTTTCACAAAGTAATAAAAAGACTTATGTTTAATTATTTTTTATTAAGCATTTATTTGTCTATTATATTGAATATACTTACTTATATAGGCGGAATTAGGATATAGAAGCTAACTAAATGTGATCACATTTTATATCATGAGAGAGCGTCTCCCTCCATCCAATACCCGTAAATCCATCCAATGTCCGTTCTCGTAGAATTCGTAAAATCAATTTTTCTGGGATGTCCAGTTAGCATTCCAGATTTAAAAGGAAAATTATTGTTGCCGTTTTTGGGAAAATCCCTAAAAAAGTTAAAAGCGTATTCACTGAAGTATACTCTTTTTTAGCTGATTTTCTTGGACTTTTTTCTTGGATTTTTACAAATCATTCAATGGAACATATGGACTTCAAGTTTATCAGTGTGGGGGAACAATTATACATTGAACTGAAATGGCACTTAATGAGAAAGTCCTAAGTTGCAGCTCCCCTCTTCCAAGTACAAATAATATCGTTATTTCCAGAAAAAAGTTTGAAGTAGAAGTGATATATATATATATAAGTTATTGTGTAAGATTTAAAGAAAATCGATGAGTTTAATTTAAAAAAAAATCGTATGAAACACTCACACGACTTTCTCTAATGCAGTTTATTGAAATAGCAAATTTTCATTGCACTTATAATTCTTATAAGTTAACCGTCGGTGTGTTTATAGAGCAAATCACAGAAAATTAAAAAAATCTAGTCAGTAAATTCACACTTTCTTTCGGTAAACCAATTTACTTTAAATTCGGAATTTTGGCATCACATTTTCATTTCATATTAATTAGATGATAATAGAATAATAGAAAATAGTACTTTGGATGAAAACATAACACCCCTCCTCCAAAAGTCTACTTAAATGAATTTTCCTGGAGAAATATATCAAAAAAAAGTTGCAGCTCTTTGTAGGTGTAGTTAATATAAGAAGTTTGAAGAAACTCCTTGGAGCCATTTTTGAGAACTTCTAAAAAAAATATAAAATCCATTGAGTAAAGTGTTACTTCCAGTTGACCGGTTTTGTTCAAAACTTTATTGTCAGGTCCCTTGCTAGCACTAAATATACGGTTTGAACTTTCTGCCATTTTTGCTTGTTGCTTACCAAACAGACGTACACAGACCAATTTCTGAAAACCATTTTTTCTGACTCAGGGTACCTCAGAATGTGTATATCCGGTGAAAACTTAATTTCGCAAAATTCGACACCATTACTATACTTGCTTTCACAGGAGTTAGAGAAAGTAATGATAAAAATAAATCAGTTAAGACCCATATCTTCTTGTCTATCATCTAAACATCTAAACGAAATATCGTTGAGCTTTCTGGAAGTATTTGAGTTATTTGCACACAAACACACTTCTAGACTAATCTATGAGCAAACATTTTCTCGTACTCAAAGGAATTCAAAACATGATTTCCAGATCTAGAGGTGTAGAATCTTGTTGGGCCCCCCAATACGAAGTTGTATTTTACCTGTAATTAACTAATGTATAGATCTACTGAAGACGCTTTGGGTAACTAGGCGAAAGCTTTAGAAAAATAAAAAATAATTAAGGACTAAATTAATTTCAAGATTTTAAACGCATTTTCTACACTTATCAACATGCAGTCTAAGAATGAATACTACATAAGTTAACATTCAAAATACATAAGTATTATTATTTTTCTCCTTCCGGTTACACAATTTTCTTTAAACTTGCGATGTTTGTTATATGTTTATATGCCTGAAGATGCAGTTACTACATTGGCAATAGCAGTGTAAAGTACATGTATAAAATTGACACTGTTTAGAGTGAAGAATAAGAACCTCACTAATATCAATTGTATAATATTTCAAATTAAAGTGATAATGTCGTTCATATAAATGTATTTAATAAAATATCTAGTTTAAAATTTTTATTTACCTAGTATGAAAAACAAAACAAAAAATAATTCAAACAGCGACGTTCGTGACTGATTTTATCTAAAAACTTCAAACTCCTTGTTTGCTTCAAGGGCTGTTAAAAAACGTAATGTGTTTCTAATGTAACTCAAGGTATCTCTTGCATGCAGTTACTTGGGGAGTAGCGACCCCACGGGTTACCACAGCTCAATACCCCATGCACTTTACAGACAACGACAAACACAGTACACAAACTAGAGTCTCCGTCCCTACTTAATTGGCGAAAGCCAAGGGGTAAGGAAGGGAGAAGCTCAGTGGTAGCGCGCTGGACTAGCAACCGGAGATCCCGGCTTCGAATCCAGCATGTTGCCCTTAGATTTTCTCTTCCTAGGAGCTCTACAACTAGGACAGGTGATGGGTCCAGTGAAGGGGCGTGTTGTCTGTAGCTAGAGAATACTGCTTGGAGGGCCGGCTGTGCATTGGAGAAGGCTTCGGGGGTGCAGCAGATCTTTCAGGTCGCAGTGCAATAATCCTCTGCAATAATCTACAATCTAGTGAAACTCAATTTCGAAATTTCTACAAGACTGCACCTCTGCAGTAAAAGAAATTAATATTATGAGTTTAAAGATAAAAATGAATAACTTCATATTTATATATTACTGCTACAAAACACCTGGATCAGGTCATTCTGCTGCTATTATCTCAGTTTCTCATGAGATTGAGTAGATTTTCTTTTTGCGCAGACTCTGTAAATCACAAGATGAGAAACAGTGTAATTATTAAATTAATTATTTTTATTCATTTATTCGATTTTGTATTAATTTATTCAAGGTTATTGTGTATTGTAAAATTCTATTGTTTAAAATAAATATTTAAAAGCTTAAATTATCAAAACTCAATTTTTATGTAACCTCAAAAACTGTTATTGGAGCTGGAAATCTATTCTTACGTCACAAGCTTGCTTTCTTTTTTTTTTTTTGTTACTTGGATAGTAATTTTTTTCTATAACTGTATCGTGAGTCAGGAGTCTTTGATCTCACTTCCGTTGTAAGAAAAAAAAGAGGTACCGTTGTTAACCCTCTACTGACCTCTTATTATTCTGCATGGAATGAGACAGTTATTACTGTTGAGAAGAATTTTTTTATTTTGAGAAATATATTTCTTTCAATATATTAGCTTAACAGCATTGGCATTTGTTTTTTTACTTTTTCTTTCTATGTAAGAGAGAGTAGTGTGATCGTGAAATTGAGTGTTCACCGGAAATAGATGTTTTGACATTCTCTAAACATTTTTTTGCTAAATGTTTCCTTAACTTTGCATACTGACTATAAACATCCCACACCTCTCACTTTTATTTATAAGATTTTTTTCTAGGAAAACTTATTTTTGGCGAGTTCTAGAAGAGCTTCTTCAACATTAAGCTTTCCTCTAAAGTTCTAATTCAATGCATTAACGGTTCAGCTAACTATATAATATATATCATTAAATAATTCCAAATTTGAAGAAAATTAGTGAAACGGAAGTGTCTCTCACAAGAATTTTTCGGAATCTCTTGGTAACTGTTCCGATTATTTTCTTTAACTATATATATAAAACTAAAGTTTTCTTCGAAACAGTTTTGTGAAAAAAAATAGAGTTTTGTGAAAAAAAATAAATTTTTGGTGGATTCTTGAGTAACTGTATCTTATATTTACCACAAAATTGCACAACTAGATTTCTAGAATTTGATGGTAGCACTGCCATTTGTGCTATGGTGTAGCGTATTCAGTATTTGTTACATTTTAAAAAGTAAAAATGTGAAATATGCATCTCCCCAAAACTTAACTTAATAGAAATAACCACGTAAATAGAAGTAAAAGTTCCAGATTTGAACAAAATTGAATATTTATTGATTTGTTAAGATTATACCAAGGAGAATTTTATTACCAACAGTGTAATTATTATAAACCATTGACAGTACCAAAATTAATGTTAAGAATATTAACATATATAAAGGAACATAAACATTAGAAAATAAACTAAAACTTTTCTAAATAAGGAAACCAAAACAAAGTACTTGTATTTACAAAGAAAGTATTTTTTTTTAATTAAAGACTAAACAGAAACATAATTACTATATCCTGCCTAACTAAACAAAAATATCTCAATTAATTAAGAGACAAATGCGAAGATAATAAGAGAAAGTGTTTTGATCATAAGAAATATGTAAGTTAACAACAATCAGTATAGTAAACAATTTTTTAATCTATTTCTTTTGTTGATAGCGTTCATTGTAAATAAGTATAAATGTTTTTGATTAATAACACATGTAGTCGAGAATAATATTGATAGATCACAGGTATCAGAGGAATGAATATAAAGATATTGGTGACGTAACCGTTCATAGAAGGGGCAGAGCCAAAAAAAATGTTGCAGATTATCAGAACTATTAGACATACAGAGTTGCACTAAGAGAGTTTCCCACTAATTTAAATAGAAAAGTCTTAAGTCCTAATAAAGTACGATCCTCTCCAATCGGACTTTATTTTATTCCTCTCCAGTCGGATATTTTATCGGTACTGAGACAGATCCTGACTCACAGTATATCGAGCATTCAGTATATCGAATTGGACCTTACGATACAAATGCCCACTGAGATAATTATGGTGTGGATCCCAAAGTTGGCCTTAAAGACATGTTTAGCATTTCTAGTGAAAACTCAATTTGGAAAATTTCACTCGTTGCAATATTTCCCTCATTCCAAGTAAGAGAAAGCAAAAATTGTAGGATGCCCAATTGTCTCGAAATTCGCTCCAAAATTTTTCTTTAACTTTGCATAAACATCACTCACTTTTTGTCCAACTTTTCTCCAACTACACTCATAAAGTGCATCACTTTTATTTCTAATATTTTTCCAGGAAAAGTGATATTTGGAGGATCCTGGGTGTGCTGCAACTCGTCCACTAAAGAGCTATTCCAGAGTATATACAGAAGCAATATTAAAATCCTGAAGAACAAAAACTGGAAAAAAAAAAATCAATAAAGTTGCAATTAATTGTTGATGGATTTTGCCCAAAATCTTGGTGTCGGCTCAAAACATGTGTCTCTGTTCAGAAGATTTCAAAATATTTTTATCTGGAGTAAACAACCCAATTTCGTAAATTTGACAAGATTAAGTGAAGGATGGAAATATAATACAATAAAACTACGAGTGGTGCGATCTAGCGAGACAGTGTATAATTATTATTTGCTTCAGTTTCTCATAATTAGGTATCCAAGTAAATAAAATCTGAGATTTGACTATTCGTTGTTTTTTCATTGATGTTTAATATTTTTCAGCTTATAATAATGAAAGATGGTTATATTATTTTTTTTGTTTTGGCCTCTTTACATTTATGCCCACTGTAGCTGAAATTGCTGAATATAAGTAGACAGAATTTGGTACAGTATGTAATAAATATTTATAAGATTGTAATTTATATTTCAGTTTCAAGGAGAATGATTTTGCTTATCTTGATTAATATATTAATCAATGCTTACTTAGGATTTCAGTTTCAAGGAGAATGTTTTTACTTATATCTTGATTAATATATTAATCAATGCTTAATTGATTAATGTAGTTCAGGGATAGAAATATACATATGCGACTAAAAGACAGAAATTTGCAACAGTTTATGTACTCCATATTTTACGATATTTTAGGGCATCCTAAACGAGATAAAGTAAACAAAATAATTATTATAATAAAAAATATCTATAATTCCTCGTTCAAAGTATATGCCTCGGCATGATTTCTTTGAACACTTCCAGATACCCTTATTGTTTTATGAGACCTGTTCGGTTTATTTTCGTTTTTCTATCAATCAAAAATGAATTAAAAACAAAAAAGTAATAACAAAAATATTGCATTATAATCTTTACCGATAGGTAACATTTCTCAATGTTTTCTAATAATGCAGGAGGATGCATACATTTGAGATTTAAAATTAAGTTTTCTCATGTACAATGTGAATAACATATAATCGCAACGAAATATAAATAACAGTCAGCGATTAGTTTTCCTATGTATACTCTATATATATATAAAAAGAACCGATGTATAAAAGTTGATGATAAACAGTAAATGCTTAAAAAATTGCTTAAGAGAATTATTTAAGAAATATATCCTGCACAATTCATATATTTAACTTCCAACTAACATAATAAGAAAGCATAATATATTTCAAGCAGTGATAGTTTTTGCTGTAGTTGTAATTGTTCAAGCAGTAATTGTCGCTGCTTATCGAATTAATTCTTCCAAGTAGAATGGCCAGCTTGTGATAGATCACTTTGGCCCGGCTATCTTTCATTAGTTTATACTAGTTCTGTTAAGCTAGTATAAGGCTGTTTCGACCGGGCATTACTCCGAAAGAGAGGCCTTGAGTCAGCACGCAACAGGAAGTAGATAGTATCTGCAGGGCGTCGTAGTACAAGACAAGGGCCCTTACGGCCTTCGATAACAACGGAACGACCAGTCCATTGTCGACTGGCTGCCAGACCTGCTCATGCAGTCCATCCAACCACCACCCATCAGGCAGTATTGCGCTGCTAAATATTGCCGTGAGTAAACTTAATTTCATATAACTTTTTATGTTTATCCTTTTATTTTTTATTGTTTCTTTGTTTACCATTACTATTTGCATTAAATTTTAGCATAAGTTTACATTTCACTGCATTTAATACAATTAACATTCACTTATTTTCTGCTATTCTTCACTGGATTAATAGTTACCATAACGCTTAAGGATGACCGTAGCAGTTATGTGCCTTTAAAAAAAAAATTTTGTTTACTCAATTAAACAAGAGTCATTATTATTATTATTATTATTCGTAATAATTAAAACTTCTTTTTCAGTACCCGTTTGTTATCCAAAGTTTTTGTGATGTTTCCTTGGCGTTCCGAGCTGCTGAATCATCTAATATATTTATTTAAATTATTTTTTTAAATATGTGAAATACTATACATTTTTTTATGCATACAAATATGAAATACTTGATTACCTACATCTATGCACATGTGCACAAATTGACTAAACAATAATTTACTCAGATTTCTGTTAGAGATAAGATACGAGTTCATACCGATATATATATATATATGTATATATTGAAGCCCTTGATTCTGAAAATTGTGTGTATGTGTAGACTTATGTGTGTGCATGTATTTATGTCAAACACCCATACGATTTTCTATTTCTGCACTTTAAAAACAATGACATTTTCTTCAACGTTGA
Organism: Triatoma infestans; assembly: GCA_011037195.1. NCBI lineage: Eukaryota > Metazoa > Arthropoda > Insecta > Hemiptera > Reduviidae > Triatoma > Triatoma infestans. The sequence goes on along the minus strand of JAAEAF010001247.1, from coordinate 230,148 downwards.
AATTTTTACTGGTTCAACATTGCTATTTAGAGGTAGGCGTAACCAACGCAGCTTCTCTAAGACTTCAAAAAATCCGTTTTCCCGAAATATGTTTAAAATAAAAGTGATAGGTCTATATATCTGTAGATGATTACAAAAAAAAAATCGCCCTTCGGACCGATATCGTCTAGCCAGTGATAGATATAACATCCGAAGATATAACCGAAGATATAACATCTAACCAGTGATATCGTCGTGTGGAATCACTGGTTATATCTACTGGAAGATCAATTTTTTTTTTTTGGCGCACATCTGAGGTGCATTGCCGACCGGTTTATTCTTAGTGCATGACGGCTACCAATGCAGTGTTCTCTCATAATTTTGCTCGTCGCCAGACAGTAAGCTGTACAAAGTTTAAGAAGAGAAAATCTCAGAGCAGCATGCTTGGCTTGAAATGGGGCACCTTCGCATACAAATCCAGCGCGTTACCACTGAGCTATCTCCCTCAGATCGAGTTTAAGCAATCGATCGTTTTTGAGATATTTTGTCATTTCGAATATAAAAACGGACGTCTATTTTCTTAAGATATATTTCATATGAAAATTTATTTCAATTTTAAATTTTGAAAGCTTAAAAAAGTAAAACGTAAAAACTTCAAATCTCATAATCGGCTTGAATATCACAAAGGTTCACGACACCCCTTAGGGGGAGTAGAGTAGCTTCACTTCACGGAGATCCGTGCCAGTTCCCAGTCTAACAATAAGAACACCTTACACTGATAACCCATAACACTCACACAGTACACATAGGAGAGGTAGTTGATATGTACAACTTCAAATTCTTGTTGCTCTTGAAAATATGTCTCAGTTTTATTTGAAACTCATTTTTCCCTGAAAAAAAAAAATATGTTGTAGGTGTATCAGTTGGAAAGTTAAGCTTTCATCAGTATTATTTAAATAAATTAAGAAATTAAGTTCGAATTTGAATAAAGTTACAAACTGAATTTAATAATATCCTATGAGAGATTTTTTCCGTTAGCATTTGATTCAGGTAAAATATGCACCCTTTGTCTTGAATAATCAAGTTAAAATTGTTTTTGTTTTAAATATTGCGTCACAAAATCAATAGGACAATCAACCGGAACCATTTATAATATGAAAATTATAAATGAAAAGGAACAATCGAATTTAGTATTTTGTAAGTATGTACATAATTGTTTATCTATAAATCTATTAATTATAGACAAACAATTAAAAATATTGATGAAACAATTCAATGCTATTTACAGAAATAATAGAAAAAAAGTTTTAACTTCTATGGTTCGATGTTTGCTAAGAAATTTGCTTAATGAATATGATTTCATTAATTTTTATTTTTTACTTTTTTATCATTCTTTGTTTTGTGCAAATACGTTCTGGTCAATTCTAAACGTTCAAAATTATTGCATGTTATATTAACATCTAACTATGTTATACTAACATCTAGCTATGTTAGGCAATATTCTGATATTCTGAACAATATTCGTTTGCCTGTTTATATTTACCCTTAAATAAGGTTTATTTTATTGTTAATGCCACAGTGTAGACACAAACAATTTTTTTATTATATTCGACCTATTTCTTAAAGAAATCTTTTATATAAATTATATTGTCAAAACTAATTATATTCTGAACACTCATTTAGCAATATGTAGACATTTTTTTAATAGAATGAATTTTTTTTTCTCCATTAGATCAATTCGTTAACATCCATCTGCTTCTCTGGACTGTATGATCCAGAGATAGAGGTCGTCTTCGAGTTATTCCTTTCAACATGCATCCTATATGGCATTATGTAGAGAAGCTTTCTTGGTAGTCTATCTTTGAAGCAACCTAAACCAAGCCTTTCTCAAACTAACAGCAGTTTCTATATATTAAAATCTTTTGTTTTACAAATTGTACAGTTCACCAGTATTCGTAGACCCACTGTCTGTTTCCAAACTTCGGACCAAGCATTCTTCTTAGAAGTTTTCTTTTCCATACTCCTAGAACATTCCCATTTGTTTTTGTTAAGTCCTAGGCTCGTAAGCATAAATAATAATTATTGTCCTGTAAAAAATTGATATCCTCTGCCTGCATGTATCTTTCAAGCTGATTATGCCATATTCACCTTACATTTCATAGAGTAAATAGACATATGTTAGTTGCTACAACTCTCCCCGTTTCATTTTGTCAATCATTATTGTTCCCTGATTCTTATACATTTGTACTACCGGAAGTTGTGTTCGTTCATTCACACTCTTGGATTGTCTTGCTTGATTGGTTAATGAATGTATTTAAAACTGTTTACAGTCAATTATTAGTGTCATAATTATTATCTTAGAACAAAATGGACTGTCTCCTTCAGAAATGTTACCATCTTTATCCAACAACATACTGAAGAGTGTTTGATATACTTTTTTTTGTGCAAATTTTCACCACATACATTCTCAAAATCAACTGGGTCTTCCAAGAAGTTTATAGACTACAAACATTAGATACACAAGAAAATCGCAGTAAATCTATTAATTCACATTGAATGTATAGATTATGTAGATAATCTCTTTATAAATTTACATACTGAAAGCAAACAGTTCCTCATGCTTAATAAAGATTGTTGTTTCTTATTTTGTTTACTGGTTATAGAGAGTCTGCGGTGTAAAAACAATTTATGGGATGCGCAAGCTCCTTGGTGAAACGTGTAGATGACAGTAAAACAGAAATCACAACTAAGCATAATCAAAACGCTTACAATTTAAGAGAAACTAGAATCATACAGGTATTTTTTAATATATTAAAAGATTAACAAATATAAAAACTCTTGAAAAACACTTGAGTATCCGGGTTGAGACCGCGTCAATGGTTAGCTAGTAACCGACATTTCGCTCCTATTGGCAATGAGCCTCTTCATGGTCATTACATCTTGAAAGCATGTAACTTTCAAGGTTTAATGACCATAAAAGGCTCATGACAATATGGGCGAAACGTTGGTTTCTAGCAAACCACTGATGCAGTCCCAACCCGGAAACTCAAGTGTTTTTCATGAAAATGCCCCGGAAACCTAAAAGATCATAAAAAATATTGTCAGCTTAATTAATGTAACTACCCTCCCCCCCTAGTTTAATTAAGTAATTAATTATCTTTGATTTTTTTTCCTATAGGAAGAACAAGTTGATGTTTATATAGATGATGAATATGATCACATCGATGATGAGTGGATGCACTGGTCAGGAAATTTTGAAGTAAATTTATTATTTTTATTACATTACTATCTTAAATAAATAGTTTAATGACAGGTATGAAACAATCTAATTCTCTATAGATATAATGAACTTAAAAATAACAACTGAGGGATAGATTCATTTTTATCATTAAGAGTTTACATATTATTTGGAGCAATAATAAAATATGTGAACACAGTTGCCGAAATACTTTTCAAAATAAATAAATATTGAATTACTGGTGTCTCTGTTTCGGATTTCTGTTTTTGTCCATAGCAATTAATTAGTGATAAGAAACAACAAAATCAATAAAAACTAAATTTTGCTAAATAAAAATTTGTTATTAAATAAAATTCAATACAATATCTGAATTGTATGGTTATTAATATTTTTATGGATAACACCACATAGTTAATTGAGACTGTGAAGTAAAATATAGAGAATATTATATTTAGTTCACGATTGATTTCTAGAGTCAGAGGTTTACCGCATACTGTAGCAACTTAAAATACCTTTGAATCAATATGGTTTCATTATTGTTATTATTATTACTATTTAAAGTTCCCTACAGATGCTGTTCATATTATTTGATGTATTTATCATAAATTAAGAATTAAAACGTACTAGATATTTGATTTTCAAGATGTAAAGTTTCCATACATGGTTTTAGGAAGATGTTCTGATCTTATTGCACAATATAATGCAAAAATCTATATTATCTAAGTAAATAGGCTTTAAATTTTTGAAGAATGGAAATACTCTTTTACTTTGGAATGGAAAAAAAAAGAGATGGTGCATGATGTGTTTGCTTTGTTTGTATCAGAAAATCTGCTTTTACAAAACTCAAAACATAAACCTGAATTTATTATCTTTTCCGCAATTTTTTTTTCCCTCTAGGTATGATAGAATTATTAGCTTAAATGACTGTCAAGAAATCCTTGATTAAGTGTTAAGATTGACTGTAATGATCGGATCATTGGGGAAAATAGTTTTTGTATTTGAAAATCCATTTCAGAACGATGACTGGATAGATAACTTATATGACAGATTGTTTTTCCGTTAACCAAAAAAATAATAGAATCAAATAAACAAAAAAAAATATGCAGAATCAAATCAGCTTTAAATTTAAATTGAACATCTATTCTATTCATTGTTACGTTTTTACAAAAAAACATTTTTTTTTTATATCATTATGAAGAGAAACAATATAAAACAATCCCTTCATTGAATTACCTATGTTCTTTGAGAATTGACCATACTAAATAATCGGAATGTTTATGGTGTAGTAAAATTGAAAGTAGAGTTAGAAAAAAATAAAATATAACTGAAAATGTTCTTTGATATTACGTTTATAGTTCTACACTGATCATTACTTTTTGAAATAATTTAATTAGGTAGTAGAATTAAGAGGAGAATGGAAAGAAGGAATTTCAGCTGGTGGATCCAGAAATGATTTGGAATTATTCGCTACAAACCCACAGTTCCTGCTATCTATTGGACGACAAGAGAAACATCTAAACTCAGTTGAAACTGAAGCTCAAGAAGAAAATAAGCAAGATAGAATAACGGTGTCTGTATGTTTGGAACAAAGTGGACAAAAACCTTTAGCACATGTGGCTTACTTTATATATAGGGTATTTAAACTAATTTTCTATTTAAATCAGGGATTCCCAAACGGAATTGATGAGCAAATTAAGATAGATATTTTAGGTACATAACAAAAAACTCGAAGCATATATGTATGCCTGTGAATGCCTTCTTCGAGAGTGATACTTTAAAACATAAGAAAAAAATCCATGATTTGGTTTTTCATTTTTTTTTTTTCCTAATCATTATTTTGGAAAAAACACATTGGGATAAAAGTATAAGGAAATAAAATAAGTATCCAATGGCTTCAAAAACATCTTCGTTGATTCATTTGATAAGTAGCTTTAAAAATGAGAGCTTCACAAGTTAAATGAAATATGTAGATTTGAAACACATTTTTTTTTGCTTTTTTTTTTACGCTGGCACGTCGGCAGTTCGGCCATATGCGTCCTAGCAGCCCAATAAAGACACGCCCTTCTAATGTAGGCGTCTTTGTCTGTTAAAGATATACGTAGGTCCTCTACTGCAGCACATGAGTCTAGGTGGTTAGAGGTCATCTCCACTCCTGTTTCACACAGAGTACACTCAGGGCTCTGAGCTACCCCTATCCTGTGGAGGTGCTTTTGGAGAAAGATTTGAAACACATTCAACTTTAAATCTGATTTTCATGATTGAAGAAAAATTGTATTTGTTGAAAATAGCCCCAAGAAAGTTGTCATTATGATATCTGAGGAAACATCTATAAGGAAATATTTCCGGGGGTAATTTGGGAGGAAATTTTCTTCTCTTCCAGGCCCAAGGAAGTTCGTGAAGTTTATCTGCTTGGATCTTTTATATATTTGGGTGTACAGTGTAATGGAAGAGACTGATGGGAAAAGTAATTTCTTAAAAGAAATAATACCAAATTGAAGACCAACCTCTCAACGAGTTGGGTAACTCTAACATGTCTATTTTAAGCTGGCTAGGGTATTCTGGGTATTGGACAAATAAGAAAGCGGACAAATTGGCCCCAGAAGGTCCGAACAGACAGTAAACCAAAGGCAAGCGAATAAGTTCATTAGAATTCTTCGCAAAAGCTTATAGCAGACTTGCTCAACCAAAGTCATGGGTTTAAAGTCATGATGGGCCTATTGACCAGCCAGTGTAAGGCTCAGGATCTGGTTGATTGATGAAGAGAGATCGCTCCATGACTTCTGTCATTGCAATAACTTGCAAGAGCGAGGTTCCTTCAATTAAGCATTTTTATCGCCTGGGCAGGGTGACTTGAGAATCTACTTTTGAGCCCCAATGTAGTTGAGCCAAGGGTAATAACTTCATTTATCTTCTTTTATTTCACAATAGATCCTTTTGGGTTGCGGCGATTATAGGCTGCTAGAACCATACCCGCATTTTTGTTTTAATTTTTTTTTTATTCTAGTGTAGTGAGGGAGATCAATGGAAAAATCAATTTCTTAAAAAGGTTCGATATTAAAAGAAAAAGTTGGGAATTCCTGATTCAGACTATTCAAAATCAGTGCACATAGCTTTTGAAAAACATCGCTTTCGATTTAAAAAAAAAAACACTATTTTTACTTTTGTTTGCAGACGGATAAAGAAGAACGATTGAGTGCTGAATATTTTCTTGTTGTACCACCAGAAGGAGATACTGGAGCCTTTGTTAATTGGCGACAGGTACGACATGAATTTCGTTTAACGCCAGGATTGTATGTTATTGTTCCTGCAACATTTAAACCTAATACTGTTAGACCGTTTTGCCTTACTGTTCAATCTGTACCTCCACTAGTTTTAAAATTATTAACAAAATCGAGTCAACTTTTGTAAAAATAAAAATTGAAATGTTATCTTTACTAAAACATTATATTTGTTGATTTTTTTAGGTTTATTTGCTTTTTTATATCAAGCAAAATGTAGAAATATATTGCATCTAAAACTACAGTAACAATATTTGTTCCTACTTTGAATTTTATATTTAATTCTGCTTTTCTCCTTTCAACCAACCACTAGGGATAAAACAAAGAAAAATAATGTATCCTCAAATTTGAAGTTTAGAAAAAAGTTACCATATATTTTTCACAAGAC